>PVHY01032787.1:0-11621 GCA_004024945.1 Uropsilus gracilis
ACACCGAGCGCACAGGCTCGTGTCACGTCACTTCGGTGGTCGCTCTCAGGCGGAAAGGCCGCCCTGACGCCCGGCCTGACAGCTCTCGGCTTTAATCTGCGGCCCCCTTGGGTGGAGCTTAACAGATTGCTCGCGGGGCCACGTGGTGGCCGCCCCCAGACCGAGGGGGGCAGCGAAGACCCAGCTCTGACAGCGCTGGATGCAGATGGAGCTGGGGGCTCCATGGGGGGACAGAGAAGACGGGGTGACTGTCCCCCGGGTTGTGCTCTCCCCATCTCCAGCTCCTTCAGCCACCCCTGGAAGACCTGCTGGCGATGCGCTCAAAGCCTCAGGGCGGTAGCCACCCACCTGTGCTTAGAAGGCTGCGGCTCCCAGGGCGTTGTCTCCCTTCTCCCTGCAGAGGTGACTTTCCCTGACACGTCGCTGCGACACAGGCGGGAAGACGCGAGCGGAGAGAGGAAGCTGTTTCAAGGCTGCCAGGGATGAAGAGGGGCCGAAGGGTGTTTTATTCTGGGGGGGGCGTTTCTCCTCCCCCAAGATTGTGGATTGTGGCTCAAGGGGTGCTGAGCTGTGCTGCCCGGGTTCCTTCTGGACACCATGAAGCGCATGGCAAAGGCAGTAACAGCACGTGGCGCTAGGTACCCCAGTGAGCCCGGGGGGCAGCCACCTGAGCACACGTTCCCCAAATGGCAGCCCCGCTCCTGTGGTGACAAGGACCAGATGAGCACCTTCCGCTAAGCCTGATGTGGCTTTGTGCCACCTCACACAAGGCATAGCCGCCTGAGGGCTGCTGGGCTCGTCCAGGGCCAGCTCTTGAGATGGCCTGTGATGGCTGCCTCTGCGGCCTGGGTACAGATGGGCCAAGGAGGTCAGTGAGGGGGGGGAGGATCAGGAGGTCAAGGAGGAGGAGGAAGATGAAGAGAATAAGAAGAGAAGCCGGAGGAAGGAAAAGAGGAGGGAGAGGGGGAGAGAGAGGCGGGAGAACAGGAGGAAGAAGACACATCATCCCTGGTAGCTGAGCCTCCAAAGGTATTGGGGCCACAACTAGACCCAAGATGGGGCGAGTCAGTCGACAGCCCTGCCAGGCAGACTTGGGGGGCCTGGAGCGGAGCTGGGGGGAATAGACATGATGGTAAGGTGAGGTGTGGGGTGAGGATCTGCAGGCAAGACAGACAAGGTCCCTGCCCATGGAAGGAGGACTCGGAACATGGACATAGCCTGTGCGTGTGGGAAGGGGCAGATGTGCCATGCTCAAGTGCCAGAAGTCTCCACAGAAGAGCAGCCTCTGCACTGGAGAGAGGTAAGGCACTCACAGGGCCTCTGTGTCCAGTGTGTGGGAGTTGGGGCGGCCCCCAAAGAAACGATGAGGTCCGCGTGGTACCTACAAGGCAGCAAGGCAAGGGACATCCTGTGGAGGCAAAGGTGCCCACAAATGACAGGCTTCCTCCTGCCAGCACTAGCAGAACGTCCTTCTTAGCCAGGGGCTGTGATAGGTTTGGGGGCAAATGGTGACAGGTTGTAGCTCCTACCCTCAAGGAGCTCTCACAGCCCAGAACATCACTGTCACTGTCACAAGGGGCTTGTGCAGGCCACAGGGGGAGGGTAGAGGGTGAGGGGCTGAGTGGATCCTGGAGATCAGAGATCTCTGGCAAATGGGCTGGCTTGCCAGATGAACAGGTGAGGTGGCCTTCTTACATACCAGCATAACTACCATTAGTTTTTCACTTATTCATGCCAGGAACCATATTGGCATTATAATAGTACACAATGTAATAGTATAGTAACGCCACATCCTTAGTATATCGTGAGGTTCAGGGCAGTGTAGAATAGTGCAGTATACTATCAGACAGTGTAGTGTAGCACTAGGCAGTATAGTGCAGTGTCACATAGTGGAGTACAGTGCAACCAACCCAGGATGGTGTAAGGTCGTGTACTAAAATACTACAGTACAGTATAGTATAGTATAGTACAGTAAGAGTAGTATAGTGTAGCGTGTGTCTCGGTAAAGTATAATGCTTTATCATATATGACAAAGTACAATATGGTAGATAGCATAATTAGTAGACTATACTGCAGTACACCACACGACAGCACGGTATGGCATAGCATAGCATGGTATAGTAGGTGGTATAATGTATAGTGCGATGTACTGTTGTACAGTACAGAATAGTGGAACATAGCACAGTAAGTGGCGGAACAGAGTATAGGACTGTGCAGTGTGCTGTTGCATAGCACAGTACACCATGGTAGAGTTCAGTAGGTGTATGATGTAGCGCAGGTGGTCTTCTGGATGCCCCTCCTCACCTGTCTGTGTTCTCTGAAGTAGCCACCCATGTTCTGGTAGCTTGGGTTCTGCTCTCTCGGAGTGAGGGTCGGTCATCTGCTTTCTCCTAACGACACGTGGTGGGTAGTTGTGTGGGGTGCAGGGACTCGAGTGGGCCACCAGGTTTAGCTTCTCTTGGGTCTGGAGACTTGAACGATGGAACATTCCTGCTCCTGCTCCTGGGCCTTAGAAGCGAGAGCAGACAGAGTGCTGAGAGATGGGAAGTGATGAGCAGAAGCAGCGTTCCTTGCCGGCCGCAGCCCCCGAAGGCACGACAGTCTCGCTTTGGAAGTGCTTGTTGCTCTGTTCTTCATTATTCCCGCGACTCCGTCCAAGTCTAGTTTGGTGGATGGAAAAGGAGACCAAAGAGCAGGGGTCCGGGTGCCGGACTGGGCACTCAGCCTGCTTGCTGCGGGTGGTGGTGCCGCAGGGACGCTCCTGAGGGGACAGCCGGTGGCAGAGGCGGTGCTAGAGATACCTGTCAGGTGTGTGTTTAGGCTGAAGCTGCCTCTGATGCTCAGGGCTTAGGGCTGGGGATGGCAAAGGCCCTTCTCCCCTGGCCAGAGGCTTCAATTTCTCTGCAGCCCAGACATGGCCATTCCAGGCGGGAGCTCGGGTGACCCAAGGTCTGCAAGAAGAGAGCCTGAGGGTCTAAAACCACATGCCAAGCCGGAGGCCACCACAAGCCAAGGGCGCCCTGCAAACGGGGGGCACGGCTGCTGGGTGGGCCGCACCTGGTGAGGGCCTCGGAGTGACTAGGGCTCCAGCTTGGCAGTGCCCCTGCCTCTGCCCACCCCTCCAACCCGACAAAAGCAGCAGGACGGGGAACAAGGACCCCGGTGGCATGGTGTTGTGCTCCTGCTGGCAGATCACACCGGCCAGTCCCCCACGATACACATGCCATTAGCCTCGCCCACTCACCAGCCGGCACCACCTGTCATTGCGAGCGGCCGTTTCTCTCAGGCCAGCGCCCTGAGTATTTGTGACCGCGGTGGGGACTGCCCAGGAGGGACGTTGCCCGGCTCTTTCATTGCTTTTCTAATGAGCAAGAACCCTGCTTGGTTAATAGACTGATGTGGAACTCGAAGCCCCTTCTCAGCTCATAGGACAGTCATCTGTGCAGCCCTGAAGGAAATTATGCTCATTTCTTCCAACAAAACTATGAAGTATGTCGAATCCTTCATGACCTAAAAGTCCAGGTTTATGATTAGAGTCATACAGAGAAAGAGATCAGTCTTGTCAAAGAAAACTCGGACCTGAGGTTGTCCAGTCATTATGTATATGTCAATCTCTTCAATATATGTATATCAATGTGCGACAAAGTAAAAGCACCCTTTCTGTTTAGGCCTCTTTTACCTCTGTGTTTTCCAGACACAGTTAATGGCATCAATGCCTCAATTTTAATACTGCCCATATTGGGGGCCCAGCTTCACGATCCGTTTCTCCAAAGAAAATTCTGATCTGAGGTTGTCCAGTCAATATGTGTATGTCAACAACATACCTGAGAATGATGAGAATGACTTAGCACTTCTGAATCCTTGTTTCCTTTTCTTCTCTTGTAATAGAATTGCTCTGTGCCCTGCAAGAAATTTGCAAACATGCTCTCAGACACCATTAGCTCAGTTTAGTTCCCATCCTCCACCCCATCCCTTCTTCTTCCTGCTTTATTTTCTCCCCTCCCTCTCTTGCTCTTCTTTCTCCTTTACCACCACCTCTCTGTTTGCTATTATTTTGTAAAATAATTTTTATTCTATGTTGATGGAAGCTTGTTGTAAGATAAGAAATTTGGAAAAGATGGCCAACATTCACCCACTTGGTGAAAAAAATGACAGGCCTGTATTTTTAGAAACACTTTTCACATGTAGATGTCTCATTCCCTCCCTCCTTTCTCTGTTTTTCAAAAATGAGATTGCCATCACCCTGCTCTCCCAGCCTCTTCTATTCCATTTAATATATTGTAGGACTCTTCCTAGCTTCCTGAGTACTTTTCCACAGCCTGTTTTGATGGCTGTTTAGTAGCCTTCACAGGGATGAGCTATAATTTATTAAACCAATCCTGTGTTGTTGAGCCTTCAGGTAATCCTCCCCACCCTTTTTATTGCCATAAATATTGCTCTCAGGGACGTCCTCAAACAAAATAAATCTTTGTGCAAACTTGGCTTTTTCATAGAATAAATTCCTAGAGGTGGGGCTGCGGGTCATAAAGTATGAAGGCTTTTAGTTCTTGGACTTATCAGCTCATGAGGGCCGGGGACACTGCCTGGTCCCCATGGCCAAGAGTCCCATGAGTCCCTGAGCTTTCAAAGGTCTCCCTGCTGGCCTTCACCTTTGCTACTGACCCCAGTCCTGAAGGCCCTTCCCTTACTCCTCAGGGAAGCCATGTCAGGGACCAGCTATGTCTATCACCCAAATTCCCGTTCACTGGAACCTAGGGAGAGGCCCCAAAACCTGCTGGAAAGATCCCAGCCAGCCAAGTGCTGGCTAGTGTTGCCATGGTGACAGCTGCAACCCTTGATCCACTTTCCTCCCCAAATCCTCAGAAGCTCTCAGGATTCAGAAGACAGGAGGGAAAAAATCCACTTTATTGGCTGGGGTGGTCTGCTCCAATCCCACCCATCTGGGGCTCCCACATGGGTAAAACAGACCACCAGCCAGGTTGTACACGGAGCTGACAAAAACACGACAGATAACATTTATTTTATTGCTTTTTGTTTCTTTCTTTTGCTTCCTCCTGCTTTCAGTACATCCTACATAATCCAGGATTTCCAGAAGTCAATCTAGATGTGTGTCCAGGGAGCTGACAAAGAAGAGGCATTTTAAAAGATCACACAGACCAGATGCAAAAGATCCTTCTGGGACAATCAAGGAAATAGGATTCCGGCCAAAGTATTGGAAGATAAATGCACATGCATGTGCGCACATGCAAAACATAGGTGAACATGTATGCACATCAACATGCACACCACACACACACGAGCTCACCTGGGAGAATAAAGGCCTATGGCATATAACAGTATGGCCATGATGGGCAGAGCTGCATGTGGAGGATGCAGCTGAAATGACATGTCTCAGGTTTGCTTTCAAAGGGTTTAGCAGAGAAAGATGGTGGATGAGGTCAAAGCCAAAATGTGGCCACATTTCTTAAACCCTGAGCTTCCATCATCGGCTAAATATCATGTTATTCGATCTCCTTGGAGTATGTCTGAAAATTTTCATATTAAAAACTTCAGTAAGAAAATGTGATGAGCTCTGCGGATTCTTCTAATAGAGCTTTGAAGCAGGCAGCTCCCTCCCATGATTCTGTGCCTTAACCTTTGGAATGACCCGCACGGTGGCCCCGCCATCATTTCAGAGCTTCGGGCCTAAAGAACTGAATGGGGTCTCAAGTCCCAGGGGAGACCTCCCCTCCCCCAGTGCCAGCCAGAGGTACCCAGAGGCTCTGACCTCTCCTCCAGGGTGGGGTCCAGGCTTGTCAGCTCTCCAGGAGTTCTCAGCCTGAGTGCCCCAAACACCTTCTGGAATCTAACACTCAGAAATGTCTTATTCACACAGAGATCATGACTGCTGTTGCACTGCACTGCTGCAGCACACAGGGCCGCAAGCCAGCCTCTCCGGGAGCCCCTCTGCTGCCCGTTGCTAGGCATGGCCACTGACAAGTGCAATGTCCACCTTAATTTTATTTGCTCTTGTATTTGAAGAGTCTGAGCAGCACCGAGGATGCTGGTACTGGGGTTCCTGGGCGGGGGAGCAGATGCTCTCGGGAGCAGTTCTTGGGGACTTGTTTCTCGGTGCTAAGCTCCTCCTGCCCAAGGTCAAGGTCACAGATTGGTGCAGCAAGTGTGGGGTCCCCGTGGGAGTTTCAGAATGTTCAGAGTGCGACCCGCCCTCACTGTTTGCTCTGTCAAAATAGGTGCTTTAATGTACTTTGTTTTAACAGATCCCAATGTTAATGCAGAGGCCGGCTCAGGCCCCAGCCCTTCTGGGTGGAGGGGCCCCATGTGGGCTGGCATGGCCCTGCCCTCAGGACCCACAGCTCCTCCAAAGTAATTCTAAAGACCTGCTGGTTGAGGGGAGGGGCAGTGACAAGCCGGACAAGCCCTGCTCCTGGGCTTGAGAAGCTCATGAAGACTCAAGGGGCAGGTGTAGCAGGAAAGTGCTGGAGGCTGCCTAGGTGGAGCGTGGTCACAGCCAACCCATAGGAAGAGCAAAGGGGCAACCTTCGCTTTCTTAGCTCACAACGCTCGGACACGCAACCCACGGGCCTTCTCCCCACGCCAACCGCTTCCAGACTCGGAGGACATGCCTGAGTGTCGTGCAGCTCGACTCTGGCACCGGCTCCCTGGTGCCTCCCAGCTTAGGGGCTGAGACCCACCAGACTGCCCCCACTCCAGAGGTCAGCCTCGTGTCCCAGGTCGTTGCCTGTGTCTTTCTGAATTGGGGCTCCTGTCAGCCCCTCCAGAGTCAGGAAATTGCTAGAACAATTCACAGAACGTAGGGAAGCGCGCTATCCAGTGTGTTCGAAAGGGCGCCGGTAGGATAGAGACGAAGAGCCAAGGGCAGGTGGATGGAGGATGAGTCTGAGGAGCTGGAGAACAGGAGCTCCATCCCAAGGAGCTGGGGCGTGTTCATGGCCCAGAAGTTCTCCCAACCACAGAGTCCAGGGACTTTTGTGCAAACCTCAGCACGTGGGCGTGCATATTCCCAGCTCTGTTTGCAGCCCCTCTCCTTGTGGTGGAGGGAGGGGGCACCTCCCTTCACCACCTCCCTAGTCATGAGCAGCTCCGTACCACTTGCTCATCTCAGGATCAGATCCTGAAGTTACACCAAGAGCGGCTCATTAGGACAAAAAATGTTCCTGTCACTCCTATATTACTCAGGAACGAACAAGGGTTTTAGGAGTATAGTGTCAGGACCTGGAAGGTGAGACCAAACACATATATTAGGTCTCACTTTGTTGCCCGGGGAACTGCAGGCTCATGTTGCCCAGGGTACCACAGAATCAAGTGCTCCCCAGTTTCAGCCTCCCAGGTAGCTAGGATTACAGGCATGCGCCACAACGCCCAGCTATTTTTTTTTGAGACTAGGTCTCACTATGTTGCCCCATGTGGGTTTTGGACTCCAGATGGGTCTCAAACCTGCAGACTCAAACAATTCCTAACCTCAGCCTCGTGGTTTGTAGGCTGCGATTAAAGGCACATGCCACCGTGCCCGGCCTCAAACATATATATTTCTTATAATGTCACAAGAAGGAAGCAATTAGCTGGGGCAGGGGAGTCATGAGAAGCTCCAGGTGATGTTGAGGCAGAGGATGGGGAAGATTTAGGTCCTGCAGAAAGATGTTTTGGTGGGGGAAGGAGTGTGGGAGGGGGAGCAGCTGGGCTGTTTATACATCTCTAGGCACAGCCAGCGTGTTCCCTAGGAATAATTTGGATGGAAATGGTAGAAAATCTAACACATGTTGCCTTAGATGGAGAATTCATTCATTTGAATGAATTTGAAAGTTTCCAGGTTTTGAGTTTAAGAAACTCAGTAGGAAGGGCTTGATGCAGGAGCTGACACAGTGTCTAACAGTATCTTCATGTCACACTGACTTTATTTGTGAACTAGAGATGGTGCTCCTGACGGTGGCCAAGAGTTCCAGGTGCAAAGGCCTGTCAAGTCAGAGGCCATGAAAGAAAAGACCGCATTCCTCCTCTCAGCTTCCGAACAGGAAGGATTTACTTGGAGAAGACACGTCTGAAGGACGAGCCAACCCCTGAAGCAATCCCTGTCCCCGCAGATTGAAATTATGTTAATTCGCCAGGCTGACTCACACACTGGGAGAGAAGGGGAGAGGTTGTAACTCAAAGGCGAGGCGAGGTTCTGTGACAGGAAGAGGGTGCGTTGGCACCCAGAGGAAACTCGCACACCAAGGCCTCCATAGAGAGTAAACAGAATGCTTGGCCCACATGCAGGAGCCTGCTTAGGAGCGAACGTCTTCAATAAAGAGATTAAGTTGAGAAAGACTCTTCACTCGACCCCAGGTGGCCTACTGTGCCTGGACTTCTGGGAGGTGACGTGCGGGGCCCACACCTACTTCAGTCAGGCCTTCCCAGAACCTTCTGGGGAGGAGCTGGTTTCCTCATGCGCAAATCCCAGCCCGCGGCCTCTAGCCGACTGACTTGTTGGGGCTTTGGAGGATGATTAGTCATCCCGAGAGAAGCAGGACCCAGGAAATTGCATATTCTGCTTTTAACCTGTTGTCTGGGGCGGGGGGAGGAGGGAGGCTGAGGTGTGAACAGAGCCCACAACCTCCCATCTCTGACCTGAGGAGGCAATTGTGCTCCGAGTAGAGACCTTGGTCAGGAGGTGGGGTGTTCTAGAGCCAGCAAAAAGGGCGCCCCTCGGGGCGCTGTGTATGAACCTGGGGAAATGCAAGTCAAAGCCAGAGAGAGAGACGCCCCACACACACGAGGGTGTCTGGCGTCAGAGAGACAGACAAAACCCAACACTGACAGGGAGGTGGGAGAACGGGGACATTTGTACATGGCTGATGGGAACACAGAATGGTTCATTGATCTTGGAAAACCAACTAACAGTTCCTCGAGAAGCTAACCAAAGTCAGAATGTGAGACTGAGATGCTGCACATTAGTATAGAAACAAAGAGCTGAAAATAGAGGACCCTCGAGGGTGCGGGTGTACACCATGGAATACTATGCTGCCGTAAAAAAGGAAGAAGCCCTGTCATATTCAGCAACACAGGTAGATCTAGAAGATGTGATGTCTAGTAAGTTAGTCAGAGGGAGAAAGGAGCTGTATGGTTTCATGTCTATGTGAGAAGCCAAGCAAAGGACCTCAGTAAACCAAGTAAATGTTTTAGACTCTAAGACCAATTAACGGTTCCCAGAAGGAGGGGGAAGGCGATGATGGATACACCTGGTAAAAGGGGTCGATGGCCTAGAGGCTGGACAGACATGGACTCAAGGTGTTCCAGCAGTTCAGCTACCGCACAGAACGAGCCTGTAGGACTTTAAGGCCTGTGCTCAGCTTAAACAAAAGGAGAAGGAAGGAAGGCGGGTTTCTGTGTTATCTCCGTTCCGGTAAGGGGAGAAGTCCCGGCCTGCCCCCTCCCTCCCTCGCTGGCGCTGATCATGCACACCGGGCACTACCTCCCGGTTTGTCAGAAACAGGACGGTGGTTAGTTCACTCGAGTGCTGCAGGCTGGAAGCAGCTTGGTGGTTTTAATCCAATTAGTGCTGAGACACTTCTGGTGCTGGGGTATCTGGTTTCCACTCCGGCTCTAAGTCGTAGGCCCCCGTGACTCAAGTTGCAAGAAGCAAGAAGTTGGGCCGGATAGTCACTCAAAAAGGGTCTGTTTATATCGTGGCTTTGTTTTCTTGTCATTAAATCCAAGCGCAGGGAGCATAGGTCTTGCTTTTAGCTCAGATTTCTGTAAGCAGCACTAAACCCACAATCTCCACTTGAAAGCTTGCCACACAAATCAGCCTTATTTCTCAATAGGCCTCCAAACATCCTACTGGAAGGTAAACAAAAACTGCCACCATGACTCCCAGACTGGGGAACATTCTGGAAGGCGAGGTTCAGAGGTCAAGGGGCATGAAGCCAGTGGCTCCTCTCTTGACATGAGTTGCATGTCACAGACTGAGGACCCTCAGTGCCAAGGTAGTCCATCTGACCTCCAAGGCAGTCCAAACCATGCTCCAGGTAAGTGGGTCCAGGTGAGGACTCCAGGTGCATTGGCTAAGAGGAAATGGTGCTCCTCTCAGACTTCATGTGGGCTTTGCAGGCACCACATTCTTAGTGCCTGAGAGGGCTGAGGAGCCATGTGTGCAGTAAACAGCGGTGCGGTTTTCACATTTAGGATCTTTCTAACCGATCAAACTCCTCACGGCTCTCAAGGTAATTTCCTCCTAAGAAAAGCGCCTTGGCCTTTGACTGCATGAACCACCTTGGACGTCACACCTGCTGCCCCGTGAGAGGTCAGCCTGAGATCCAATTTGTAGGTGACAGGAAAGGGAAAAGAAAAGGGAGGACAGTGAGAAGGACAGAGGGACCAGGCACAGTAGCACGTGTTGTCTGAGGACCTGTTTTCAGGTGCCTTCTCGCGTGCCAGCAGGGGAATAAGAGCCTGAACCATCTTGAATCTGTTTCACCTCCTCCCAGGGGAGTGTGGCCAACGAGGGTGGGTGTGAGCTCCCAGGATGGTGTTTAATATCGTGCTGCTGGGGCTCTCCCGTGACCAGAAACTACCCAGAAGGCAAATCTGACATATTTTCCGGGGGAAGAAAAGAAAAAAGAACATGCTGGGACTTCCCTACCCACGATGCCCTGTGCGATGAATCTGGCTCTGTCCATCCAATTAATCATGAAAACATAGACGAGACCAAGCAAAATAGTGTGCAGAGATGCAAAACGAATACTGTCCCACCAGAACCGCGGTGCGGAGAGTATGAAAAACATGCCTCTGTCAAGAATGTAGGAAACAGGGCGAGGCCTGGAAATAGCATTGCTTTCTTTCTCTTCCTTTTCCTTTCTTTTCTTTTTTTTCCTTCTGGTTCACTCTAGGAAAATCAAAAGCATATTGAGCCATTTGGGAACCAGGGTTCATGGCAAGGGGCGTCGTGACAAGATCGTTTCTCCTTGGCACATCTGACGGAGGATTAGGCCGTTGACTCTGTGGTTTTGAGCTTTAGTTGGTGCTTCTGGCAGGGCTGCTGGGTGACAGGGTTCTTGGGCTCATTTCCCTCCTGGGGCGCCTACCCAGTTCTCCAGAACGAGAGGGAGGGCTCCTTCCTCCTGTCGGCGCCTGGCCTGTCTCGGCAGCTGAGGCCAGGAACCATTCTGGGGTGCAGTATCGCCAAGAGGTGAGGTGTAGCCGGCTGCCACGCGCACAGGTGCGGTTCGGAGCTTCAGCCCCGGACGCTCTAGCAAGTCTGGGGAGGAGAGGAATACAACCCCTCCACCCACCCCGAAACTAGATCCTCAAGCCTTAGAAATTGGGGGGGAAAGCTAAATATTTAAGTCTGAGGCAGAGGGGCGGCGGGAGGTTGACTGGTTTCTTTGTGTCATCTTAAGGCTTCAGATTTTTGTAAAACTCTCAGGTGCTCCAGTGGCTCTAACAATATCCCCACAAGTGGGGGGTGTCTTGAAAGTCAGGGGCAGGGAATTCCTGCCACTTCGGCATCCATGCCCCACATGCTCTCAGCATCCCACTTACGAGTCTTCATGCCAAATGGGAATGGCCAAGTGACCACCCTCACCCCAAGCCTACAGGGGGGCGTTTGTGGCCCACGTTAG
>PVHY01032788.1:0-11618 GCA_004024945.1 Uropsilus gracilis
TTCTCCAGAGCGGAAAATCTGAAGCAAAAAAGCAATGTGGGGCAATTTTCCTGATGACAAAACCCCAGCAGAGTGAAAATCTGAGGAGAAAAGTCATTTGGGGTAACTTTTCCAATGGCAAATACCCCTAAGGAGGGATATTTGAAGAGAAAAGTGATTCAGTTACAGTATACATGATGTCAATCCCCTCTATAGAGTGAATATCTGAGGTGAAACATGTTTGATGGTCAATTTTCGTCATGACAACCACCTTTGAGGGGGAAAATCAGAGGAGAAAAGTGCTGTGGGAACTTTTTGTGATAACTATAATGGAGTGAATATTTGAGAAGGGAACAGATATGGGGATACATTTTTTGATGCCAACGCCAAATAGAGTGAAAATCTGAGGAGAAAGGGGATTTGGGGACAATTTTCCTGATGATAAATTTCTCCAAAGTGGGAAAATCTGAGGAGAAAAGTGACTGAAAGACACTATTCCTGATGGCAACTTTCTACATAGAGGGAAAATATTAGGTGAAACATGATTTGGAGTAAGTATTCCTGATAACAAATTACTCAAGAGAGGGAAAAACTGAGGAGAAAAGTGATGTGGGACTAGTTTCCGGATAACAAAAATTCCAATAGGTTGAAAATCTGAGGAGAAAAGTAATTGTGGGACACTAATCCTGATGACAAATTTCTTCAGTTTGAAAAATCTGAGGTGAAATGTGACTTAGGACATATTTCCTGATGACATAATGCCCAGTAAAGTGAAAATCTGAGGAAAAATTATTTGGGTCATATTCTTGATGACAGAAATCCTAATAGATTGAAAATCTGAGGAGAAAAGTGATTTGGAATAACTATTTATGGTGAGGAAAAAAGTGAGACAATTTTCCTGATGACAAAATGCCCAATAGAGTCAAAATCTGAGGAGAAAATTGATTTGGGGATACTATTCCTGATGATAATCTTATCCTAGTTGGAAAATCTGAAGGGAAATGTAATTTGGGACATTTTTTTCTGATGAAAAAACACCCAATAGAGTAAAATCTGAGGAGAAAGTGATATGGGTCACTATTCCTGATGACAAGTTTCTCTAAAGAGGAAAATTTGAGGAGAAAGTGATTTTAGACATTTCCTCATGACAAAATGCTTAGTGGGCTCAAAATCTGAGGAAAAAAAGTGAGTTAAGGACACATTCCTCATGACAATTTTATCCTATTTGGAAAATCTGAGGACAAATGTGATTTGGGACTATTTCCCTGATGACATAGCCCAGTAAAACAAAACTGTGAGGAAAAGTGACTTGGGACTGTTTTTCCTGATGGTGAAAATCCCAACAGATTGAAAATCTGAGGAGAAAGTGATTAGGGACTATTTTCCTGATGACAAAACATCCAATAGAGTGAAAATCTGAGGAGAAAAGTGACCTGAGAACACTATATCTGATGACAAATATCTCCAAAGAGGGAAAAATCTGAGAAATGTGACTTTGGACATTCTTCCTAATGAAAAACTCTCAATAGAGTGAACATATGAGGAGAATAGTGACTTGGGGTAATTATTCCTGATGACAAACTTCTCCACAAAGAGAAACTTTTCTTATTGACAAATTTCTCTCCAGAGGAAAATCTGAATAAAAATTTGATGAAGGATATTTTCTGAAGACAAAGCACTCAATAGTGAACGTCTGAGGAGAAAAGTGATTTCAGGACACTACTCTTGATGACCAATTTCTCCAAATTGCAAAATCTGAAGGGAATTGTAATCTGGGAAAATTTTCCTGATGACACAATGCCCAATAAAGTGAAAATCTGAGGAGAAACGTGATTTGGGACTATTTTCCAATGACCAAAACTCCAATAGATTGAAAATCCGAGGAAAAGGTATATTGGGGCAATTTTTGTGGTGATGAAACACCCAATAGAGTGAAAATCTGAGGAGAAAAATGATTTGGGGTAATTATTCATGATGACAAATTTCTCTAAAGAGAAAAATCTGATGAGAAAACACCCAGTAGCATGAAAATCTTGGGGGGGGGGGAGTGATTTCGGGATGATAAAGTTCTCAAAAGGAGAAAAATCTGAGAAGTGTGTTTTGGAACAATTTTCCTATTGACAAAACACCCAAGAAAGTGAAAATCTGAGGGAAAAGGTGATTGGGAATTATTTTCTTGATGACAAAACACCCAAAGAGGGGAAATCTGAGGTGAAAAGTGATTTGTGGATGCTATTCCTGATGAAAAATTTCTCCATAGAAGGAAAATCTGTGGAAAAAATTGATATGGGACAATTTTCCTGATGACAAAACACCTAATAGGTTGAAAATCTGAGGATAAGTGATTTGAGACAATTTTCCTCATGACAAAATGTCCATAGCTGAAAATCTGAAGAGAAAGTTTTTGGGAACACTATTCCTGATGACAAATTTCTCCACAAAGGATAAATCTGAAGAGAAAAGTAATTTGGCAGTATTTTCCTGATAATAAAACGTCCTATAGAGTGAAAATCTGAGGAGAAAAGTGATCTTGGGACACAATTCCTGTTGACAAATTTCTCCAAAGAATGAAATTCTGAGGATAAAAATGATTTGGGACTGTTTTCCTGACAACAAAAACCTAATAGAGTGAAAATCTATTTTCTATCACACTATGATGTCATCTTACAGTGTGATGTCAGGGTTTTTTTTTTGGGGGGGGGGTCAGCATCCTCGGTCATCACAAGGAGGAACCCAGTTCCCACCACGTCTGGGGAATGTCCCATGTGAGATGGGGTGGAGCATCCTGGGGTGACCTTTGTAGACAATGGGGGCCTGCTGGGGTGAGCTTGGGCCACCCCCAATCCCCAGCACACTCATGAATTGCCTGTAGTGTATCCTGGGTGGGCTCACAGACCCTCTGGGCAAAATCTCACTGGACATGTAGCAACCTGTTGTGTTTGAGGCAAACGGTACTCTCTGACCAGGAGGAAGCAAAACAGCAACAAGATCTGGTGCTTAGAATTTGCTGAGGCTTGGGAGTAGAGAAGGTGGTGGAGGGTGTTGAGTAGACCAGGTTTGATGAGGGTCCTTGTGTTTCTGTTCCCTCAAGTGAAGGAACATGTGTCTGCCTTTTGTGCGTGGCCAGCAGAGGGTGCCCTTCATGCGCAGAGAGAGGTGGCTGTTGGGGAAAGATTTAGGGACATTCATCAGGATACCCTGGACCCTTCCCACAGAGACCTCAGCTCCAGGACCCATTCCCAAGTGCAGAGGCTGATGTTCCTCGTGTCTTCTTCTTTTAAAGTCCCATCACCCACAGGGAGCGAGGGGGGCGGCCAGCAAGGGGGTGAAGAGGAGCCTGTACTAGCATTTAGAGGAAGCAGATAGAGGGTGATCTGGGGAGTCTTTGATCACTGAGTAGAACAAAAGGAGCCGCAGAGGAGGAAGATGTCCTGGGTGGGGGGCTGCATCCTGTAGAGGGGAGACCAGAGAGAGGCCCACCTGTGACCGTGGGGCAACCTCACATGTCAGCCGCACCCTAACTGCCCCCTCCATGTCCCTGCCAAAAGTGTGGCTGCCCTCACTTCCCCATCCCCACACCCTACCAAGACTCTGCCTCTTCTGGAATTACGTGCACCATTTGGTGCATACCCTGCTCCCAGGCAGCATCCTTCAATCTGGAACTATGTGCACCCTTTGCTGCACACCCTGCTTCCAGGCAGCATCGGGGTGTAGGCTGGTGAGGTTGCAGTGCCTGGCCCTGAAGTCTCTGCCTGAAGATCCAGCCGCCGGCCTTGGCCCTGGGACTCCAAGGCCGGGTATCCCCAGTGGCTGGTACCACAGATAGCAGGACTGGAGTCAGTGGTCTGTTCCCCAAGGCTAGAGGTCCTGGGGTAGGAAAAGGAGCAAGGCACCTACATCCACAGGTGGGCCAGCATAATCACCCTCTCCTGCACCTACTCCCATCTCCCCTCCTGAGCCAGAACCCTGCAGGGCAGAAGGCTGATCAGCCCCACCCCACTGCCCTCTCAGCTCTGGGTCCACTCACCCCCTACAGAGGGGCAGCAGAGCTCCAGGGTGGAGGTGCTGGCTATATCTGGGGAAGATGAGTTGGGGGCTCAGGGTACATGGGTGACCACGTGACATGGACCATTTAGGGAAGACACACCTCAGAATCTCAGCTCTGCAAATCCACAACCAGACAGATGCCCTCCAGCTAAGAAACTTGAGACCCCTGTGACTTCAGACAAAGGCTGGTCTGGGTCCTGCCCCACCTTGGACTTCCCTGCAGCACCCTGACCTGGACTAGGGCCTATGAGCACAGGTGAGTCTCCTGAGACCCCACCTGAGGGGCTTTTCTGAGCCCCATGTCCACACCAGGGACTGGCCACTCCTCTTAACTAGGAGGGCCCCAGCCCCATCTGATCATCAGGGACTCATACGGGAGCTAGGGTATCACACCCGGGGTGTGTAAGCAGGTGGGGCTGAAGACAAGGGGATCCCAGGGAAGTGAAGGCTACATTCACTCATTCATTCATTCATTCACCCCACACTTAGAAGCAGCTGTTTGCCCATGAGGCATCCCCATGGGCTGAACCCCTGAACCTATCCTTGCTGTCAGCAACTGAGGTTTTCTCAAATAGGACTGTGGGAATGGGGGTGTGTGGGAAAAAATAAATAAAAAGTGATTGTGAGACTTTGTCTTAATGGCGTCTGTGAAATACTAACTGTGCAGCATCTTCATGTGGAACAGAAGGAAACTCCTGTCTTGGAGCCAGAAGGCTGCTTCCCTTGACCTGACTGGGAGGGGGTGGCGGGAAGGGCTGTTCCAGGGCCTCATCTCCATGACTCTCCTGCACATGCCGGGCAGCAGCTGCTTCCTACAGCTGACCGGCTCAAGGCATCTCCAGAGGCAGGAGTGGACGAGGCCTGTCACAGAGACCATCAGAGTGCAGCTCCCGGGGTTCGACTCACTCTGAGCAGATGTGTCTGGACAGTCCCAGCTGAGATGACATGGTAGCAGCTGTCCCTCTGTGTGCAGTCTTTCTGTGCAGTGGAACAGAGATAGCATTCTTTCATGGGGCTTAAATGGATTCTCATACATACATTTTACATAAAGGAAGTTGGTCTCCATCTTTTAAAAATCCCTTTTTCTATGCCAGTGAAAAAGTAAGAATAGAGGAAACCAAATATCATCATTTTTACAGTAAGAAAATTGGACCATGTTCATGGATAGGACGTTTTCATTGTGTTTCTCTAAGTCACATTACGGTTTATGTAAAATAAAATTATTCTCATCACTGATTTCCTGAGGACAAGCAACGTGGAGCATGCTTTCATTTCCTGTTTGTCACCAGTTTTCTTTGGCAAAGTAGCTGATGAAATCTTTGGCTGCCTTTTTAAAAATATTTGGTAGCAGAGATATTACAGTGTTACCACAGGTGTAGTGCTAGGTCTATGCAGTCAGTCCATTTATACTGCTATGGGCTGTTCCCCTGTATCTCCAGGTGAAACTCTGTGCTCACTGATGAGTGGCTCTTGTCATACCCCCACACTCCTCACAGGCACACCACCTCTACCAGGTTCCTGTCTGTGGGGAGACCTCTGATAGCTGGTATGAAACAGGAGGTCCATTGAAGCTTTACTTAGGGCACCGTCAGGACCCATCCTTGACCTCCTTCCTCACCTGTCCCATTTACGGAGCTTCTATCTGGAACAAAGTTCCTTATAAGATCTCTCCAAGTGAAATCAACAGTCCCTGGGGACTGTGCATCTCTGATGTCCAGGGAGCAGGTGAGGTTCTGGGTCTCCAGGGAGGTAGAGTTGGTCCTGGGTCTCCTCTAACCTCTCAATCTTGGTGGATGGGGCCACCCACTCAGCTGGGGATCTTCTCCTTCCCCAAATCCAGCAGCTGCAAGGCTGGAGCCTGTGAGGCTGAATCTGAGGGCCCAGGAGGATGGAGGGATTAGGAGCTATGTCCAATGTGGGGTGTGAGACACAAGCCCAGACAGAGCGGGGATCCTGTGAGTGTGGGTGGCTGAGGTTGATGGAAATGGAATCACCCACTTATGTACAATGTGCGATACTTTATAACAGAAATACAAGTAACATGCCTCTGAAGAGCTGGAACCAGACTTGAATTACATGAGGTACCCTAGACTGTGTGACCCTAGTTCCTCAGTTTCTTATTAGCTGTTTACTGGACACCTTAGACTCTGAGAGCATTTTAACACTTTAGCCTCACTGCAGTCACAAATATGTTTCCATGCGGTCATGACAATGTGTGAGCTATTGCACTTCCACACCCACACTTGCTGGTCTGAGACGAAACTTCCGTAGTGTTGAGGCAAACATAGCACGAAGCTGATGACCAAGAACTGTCACCGTGGTGATAATGAGTCCAGTGACCAGTTAACCGCATTTCTAGAACTTTCCATCATCATAAACTGAAGTTTTACACCTGTTAGCTGTGACTCCTGCCCAGTAACCCCAGTCACCACTATCCAGGGCCTTTCATAATCAAAGTAAAAAAACAACTGTTATGGTCTCAGCCTTTGTGGAGGGTGAGATCAGAGGGGTAACTGGAGGCCATGTCACCATCAGATTCTGGAAGGTTTCATTTTGCAAAGCTGGAAATCTCTCCCTCCCAACCAGCAGTTCCCTGTCCCCTCCCGAGTCCTCTCTGGTCTCTGTACCTGAGGCTGATGCCTCAGGCCCCTCCTGGAGCAGGTCCAGGCAGTGCTGGCTTGTCTAGGATCTACTCACCTCACTCAGCAAGGTCCTTAAGAACTGAGGTTCTGTGGCTGCTTTTGTTAGTTTACACAGTGGGGTGGACTCAGTCTCCCAGCCGTGAACTTTTATTTACTTTGTTTAAACGGATAGAGGTATCTTCTCCCAGCACAGAGTAGCAGTGGATGGGAGGCCAGAGCTGACATCCACTCTGTCCTGAGGTAAGTTAGCATGCAACAATGTACTTAGCGACTCCTAGTGCATTTTCCACCTTGTACCCATCAGTCCCATTTTACAGAGGAGGAAGCTGAGGCTTAGAGAGATGAGGGGGTAACTGAGGTGTCTCAGGAAGTGTCTGGGCCTGGATATGAACCCAGGAAGCTCTCATCTTCAGCTTCTCCCTGGTACGCCACTCCTTATACCCCTTTAGCTTTGTAGGAAATAACAGGCCTCTGTGCTCAGACACACCCCAGGACTGGGGACAGGTGAGGGCTGCTCCTTGTCATTTAATCTCTGAATAAACTGGACCTGATACTGGAAACTGAACCTACCCCTTCTGGGTGCCTTCATTAGCATTGATGATACACTGGTAAACTGGGAAGAAGCTTGGTATTAGTTGATACATACATTTGATAAAGAGCTACTCTCCTGTTGCTATAGAGTTGTAAATTTCAAAGAGAACTGGTTTGTAGTTTGTACTTTGATTAGCATACCTGCCTGACAGGGCCCTCTCTCCCCAATGAGTCCTGCATGGTGGGAAAAGAGGGATAAATGAGGGCAAAGGAAGAGATAAGTGATTTTTGGATCAGTCATTTTGATCAGGGATTTTGGAAGAAGGAGATTTAAGCCCTGCGAGCTTGGCCATGTGGCCAAGGCCTGGGGCCTGCAGCCTTTGGCTGGCCCAGGCTAGTAGTGTGTGTGTTAACGGAAGCTGAGGAGTTTGAAGGTTTGAACTCCATGTTGGAGTTTGTCTTACTGAGTTTAAATCAAATGTTTCTGGAGAGGTCGTGTGAGCCAGGCCTGAATAAAGGAACTTCTTTGGAGTTTCTTTCTCCTACCTAAAGTGAGGAGACTCCACAACAAGGTGAAGACAGCATTACGCCTTCGAGTACCTGCTTGGAAACAGAAGCATGCCAAAGAAGAAGGATCTTCTCTGTGGAACACGTGTTAATGAACTCTGAGGACTGGACACGTGGTGAGGTCAATAGGACCAGGAGAATGAAGGGTTTTGGACAACGTTGGGGTAATTGGAGTTTTCTTACAGTTTCTTTTTTTTTTTTTTCTGTAGTAAATAATTAGGAAATCATTTGTTTTAGTAATAAATAGGTCTTTACACTTTAAGAATCTGTTCTGGCTTTAAAAATGATGGTAAGGGGGCTATGGAAGAAAAGAACCCTGAATTTTGTCTGATAGAGAGAGAGCTGACAAAAGCTGCTGGCAAGCAGCAGGGAATTTTGAACAACAGCGATAGGGAGCCAGTGAAAATTTAACACAGTTTAAACTTTAGACTAGTTTGCCTCAATTTACCTCCTTTGAAACTTCTGTGGGTTCTTTCCACCATCCCCAGCCTTCTCACCAAAATCCCAAGCTAAAGTGAGACTCTCAGAGTGCAGACTAATTTATTTCTAACAAAGTGATTTCCTAATTACTACAAAAGAAATATGTAAATAAAACTCTAAATTACTTTAACATTGTCCAAAACCTTTCTCAACATTGTCCAAAGTCCTTTCCCCAGATTGTCCAAAAATCCTCAGTCTCTCAGTCCTGATCATCTCACCAACATCAGTCAGTCAGAGTTCATCTCCACATGTTTGAAGACATCTTCCTTTGGCGTATTCCTTTGATGTGCTCCAACTCTTCCATGCTGTCTTGTCCTTGTCCTCCTCCAGGTAGTAGTAAAAAGCTCTATAGTACCGGACCCAGCAAAGTTTACTTTCTTTTCAGGCCTGACTTTTGCACAGCCTCTCCCAGATACAAGTCAAACTCAGCAAAACAAACTCCAACATGGAGTTCAAATCTCCAAACTCCTTAACTTCAGACACACTCCTAGCCTGGGTCAGCCAAAGGGTGCAGGTCCCAGGCCTTGGTCACATGGCCAAGCTCACATGGCTTACATCTTTATCCTGCAAAGTCTCTGACCAAAATACTCATCCAACAAATGGCAGCATCTCTTTCTTTGTTCCAACCCTCTTTATATAGCCTTATGTCTGTTTCCCTGCCTTCCAGAAACAGCTCCTGAGTTATCACATTACAGATAAAAAACCTGTTTTACTTCTTCCTCCCCCTTGTATCTTTCTGAAAGGAAATTCTAATCAAGGCCATTCTCACATTTTAGCATAATCTCCTTAAAATTTGCAATCTTAACAGGAGACAATGACATCCAGGGGGGGTAGGCACCCCCTATCACTTTCCCCAGATTGTCCAAAAACCCCCAGTCTCTCAGTCCTGATCATCTCATCAACGTCCACTCAGTCAGAGTTCATCTCCACATGCTCGAGGACATCTTCCTTTGGCATGCTCCTTTGGTATGCTCCAACTCCTCCATGCCATCTTCTCCTTGTCCTCCTCCAGGTAGTAGAAAGAAGCTCCATAGTAATGGAATCAGCAAAGTTTATTTTCTTCTCAGACCTAATACACATGGTCTCTCCAAAAATACCTAAGTTAAACTCAGCAAAGCACACTCCAACATGGAGTTCAAATCTCCAACCTCTTTAGCTTTCAGCAGGCACACTCAGCTTATGCTTACTAAGAGCCATGAGTTGCCAGGCCGGACCAAAGTCTGGCCTGAAGCTCCTCAAGTCCTCTTGAGCTGGCCTCCATCGTTCCTCACAAAATGTCTGAATCCTTTTTTCTGTCCCTCAATCAATATTTATATCCTTATTTCCCTAAGAGAACTCCCGGGGTGGGGAGTCTTGTCAGGCTGGTATGCTACTCAAAGCCCTACCCAGCTCTTAGCAACATTTGCAACTTTAAAGCAAGAGACAATGGCACCCAGGCTAGGCAGCCCCTATCATTTCAATGCATAGCACTGCCCATATGGGGTTGGGGCTTCAATGGAACATAAAAGGAACTAGGAGGTCCCAGTTCCTGCTGAAGGGAGTAGGAAATGTGCATCCAGAGAGACAGAGTCCCAGAGGGAGTCCTGCTTGGGGGAGGTGCAGGAGGCAGCAAGAGCTGGCAGGGGACCAACCTCAGACAGCAGAGGCCTAGGACCTGTGGGCAGCGAGGACAGGAAGTGTGGGTGTGAGAGTTGAGGGTGCTATGTTTGACACTGACTTACCACCACAAGAAAAAAAGTTACCTCCGTGATAGTTTGTGCATTAAATGTGGATGTGATGTTGTAATGTTGTCTTGGGAGGATTTGGGGTAAAGTAAAAGATTACTTTAAAGTCAACATCATGTTGCCGGAGGTTGAGAGCTGAGAATTAAAGATGGAGGCGTCACAAGAGTAGAGGCTGGAGGGGGTAGGAATGATAAATATGGATGTCAGAGAAACTGATCCTTGACCGGCCAGATCCCACTTCTCTCTGGATGGGACCTCTGCTCTCCCAGCTCCCAGGGGGTGAGGTCTCTGTCCCCAAAGCCTCCTGAACACAAGAGGAAATCAAATGATGGTGCCCTTGTGCTGAGACACCCCTCACTCTTCTTACCCCGGGGGTGGGGGGGAGAACAGGATAGAGGAACCCCATTTCCCATGAGCCTTCAGGGCCTCACAACTGAGACTTAGGAGCTGAGCTTCCTGTGGAGGCTCAGGGAGCTGTTGGCTCAGGACCCCATAGCTGAAGGCGACCTTGACAGAGGTGTCACTGCTGTTCCCCTCCTGCAGTTGCTCCTCCAGCTACCAGTTCAGGGAGGACCTGGCCGGACTCTGGAGGCTCAGCTGCAGTGCAGACCCTCCTCCTCTTGGGAGCAGGAGGGGTCCAGCAGCCAAGGGAGGGGTGGGGTCTGTGGGCAGTAATGAGGGGATGAGAGGAGCCTCTCGTCTGGCAGAGAAGAAGACCCCCCATTTTGTGCTGACACACTGAACAGAGAGACTCAGGGAGGCCTCCAGGGAGCATAGGGGGTGCTGAGTTGAATATCCGGTGATCTTCTGGGTCTGAAGGTTCCGGGTCTTCCCCTTGTGGAATATGAGGGAGGCAAAATCCAGCTCCTGCTCCTGCTCCTTCCCTAAGGGGGACCCTGCAGCTGGGCCTGGGGGCCCTGAGGGGATGGCTGCCCCGGATCCATTCAGGGGACTCTGCGTGGAATGAGGTAAAGGCCAAAACTGCTTTGGGGTCTGGAGAAGGGAACTGGGGCTGGATGGGCGTTTGTCCATTCACCTGTTTACATCCATTCCTGAGGGCGGACTCACTCATTTGTTCACAGGTTCCTTCCCTCATTCATTCCTGTGCTGCTCATTCCCTCATTCATTTCCTCACTGACTCATTCATTCACATGTTTAAAGAATTTTCATCACAGCTTGCTCTTACCACTCATCTACTGAGTCCTCCCCTCGCCCCTCCCCCACCATGGTGTCACCATTGCCCCTCTCAAAGCCATGTAGCTCAGGGCCCAACCTCAGGCCACCTGAGGGGGCAGGGGAAGCATCGACTTGTCCCTACCCCAACACCCAGCTCCTCTGTGTGCAGATGGGACATGATGAAGAGAAGCAGGGCCCATGTGTGGGGGTCAAACATGGAAGAAGGAACAGAGAAATTTGGAGACTACACCCACCTCCTGTGTGGCCACTGAAGACAAGAAGTGTGGGCAGAGCTGAGGGAGGGTGCGTTTTTTTGAAAGAAAGGCTGTTTTTCAAAGATGTACCACAAAGAAAAAGGTCACTAATGGTTTCTGCATTGAATGTGGACATGGAGTTAGGGTGACGATATTGGGTGAAATGAATGACTATCTCAACATGGGACTTGGGTGTTTTTTTCACATGTCTAACATGG
>PVHY01032789.1:0-11606 GCA_004024945.1 Uropsilus gracilis
TTTACACATTGGAATCATATGGGTCATACAGCATGTATTACAATCTTAATCTTTTATATCTTTTTAATATTAACACTCTAAGATGATATTTAATTAAGGTTTATTTTGTGTCTACAACTTTTCCAAATACTATGTATGTATTTCACTCATAGCCTCAATAGTTGTTGTTCTGGTATTCATTTTATAGTATGGAGATTCCAAAAAATAGGAAGGTTCTCCTAATTTCATCCAAATCATGATGTACTAAGTAACAACCTAAGCCATAGGTTTATATTCAACACCATTCCAATTTCTTAAGGACTATGCCACATCAGCCGCTGAGCAAATTAAATTGCAGCTGTTTTCTCTCCATAAAAGACATGGGAACTTATATCTTCCTGCCATTAATCACTTGTGTTCCTCTAATCAGGAGTCTTCTCTACTTGTACTACATATTGCTGAGGTATAAACTCCAGTCACACATGGACAAAACATATTTCCATTGGAACAAACATTCATTCTTGAAGTAAAAATAAAATCAAGGCTTCTGGTTGCAGCAGAGAAGTAACCTAATTAGCTGATACTGGTTTCATGATTTTCTTTAGCATGCTTTGTCAAAATTCAGGCAGAAAATAAGCAACTGTGAATATGTTGCTGGACATCTGATATAGGAAAATGGATTCTTCTTATATTAAAGTTTACCATTTTCCCTAAGAAAAGGAAACACTTCAGAGTTTGCTGTTGAACTGTTACATCTTAGAGATTTAGTTGTTTTTGGTTGACCTATTAACGAACATGATGCTATTGCAGAAGGATTTGGTTGATTATGAACTAATTTAGAACAGTGCCACCATTCGTGTTTAGTACACCTCAGAGCAGAGAACCTATGTTGAAAACATCACCTTTCACTCATCATCAAATATCCTTCACAACAAAATCTTGGTTACCTACCCATGGCTACTGACAATGGTTGCTTTAATACAACAGTTGATGGAACATGATGTCCAGGATGATCCTGTCTCACTGGTCTTGTGCATATTTCTGGTGTTAGCACTGAAAAACTTACTCTACCTGAGCCTCCTTCTTCAACTGCTGAAACTAACCTACTAACCTGATGGATCTACTTGTTTACATCAATAGCAAAATAAATAAAATCTGTAAGAAAGATATGGAGTGTGAAGACTTATGGTTCTGACTTTTCCAGCTCACAAAACTATGCTCAAATGATCAGAGAAGAACAGTTGTATAAGGAAATAAATTGCATAACATTCAGTATCAATTGGTTTTACCTGTGAATTTTCTGACCAAGAAGTGGATGAATGAATTCCTATTAGATAACCATTAAAGATGAAGGGGATAAAAACATAAGTGCTGTTATGAGTTTGGTGCAATTGTAAAATAGAACTTAGGAAAGAATTTCATTATTTATAGACTGAGAGTATCCTAATGTTGTCTTTTCTTTAAATGTGCATGAATAGGTTAAAAGGTAAAGGATTAACAATAACTTTTCATCAAAATTGTATGAAAATATTTGAGATTCAAAATGCAAAATGTAAAATTCTTGGTTTAAATTTTTTCCAACTTTATACAGACCTCAGTGTTTCTTAATGTTTGATCAATCTTCACAATTTATAATGATTATACAACTTTTAGTAAAGCACAAGACTAGATGAAAGAGTATTCTTAAAGACAGTACCCATAGAATTCTCTGAGAAAGCTACCTGGTGCTGAAGTATCCCATCTCACTTTTAAGGCTTCTGGTCTTTGCTTAATGTGCTTCCTCACAACCCCCACCCACTAAAAAAAACCCTGAACCTTTTGACTTTCTTCTCATCCATCTTCTCTCTCTCTCTCTCCATTCTCTCTCTCTCTCTGATACACACACTCCACACTCACAAACACAACACACATATATATGCTTATGTGCATAGGATTTTTGGAATAAAGAATCCTGGGTCCACCTTTTTTACATACCTTTCAATTCATTTCTTCCAAATTTCTCTTCTTTAACAATTTAAATTCTTTGAGGAAAATCTTTGTG
Source organism: Uropsilus gracilis (assembly GCA_004024945.1). Taxonomy (NCBI): domain Eukaryota; kingdom Metazoa; phylum Chordata; class Mammalia; order Eulipotyphla; family Talpidae; genus Uropsilus; species Uropsilus gracilis. The sequence continues at coordinate 2,021 of PVHY01032789.1, forward strand.
AAAACTTACTGGCAAAAACATGTAAACTACAATTTTATTTGAAAAGCAAAGCAATATTTAAACTATATTGGTGGGAAATGAGATGGAGGACATGAGAAAATACTAATACTGTAAAAATTTTACAACTGTTCTCTTTAACTGTCACATTGATAATAAAGAAAATATGTGAAATTAAAAGGAAAGCTCAATCATATGATGAATTTAAAATACAACATTTATATAGACAAACTAAGTAACAATATAGCTTAATCTCTTTAAATGCTTCCTGTACCAACCAGTTCATCTTTGCCATAAATGATGAAGCATATATGATTGTAAAATTGTCTCTGCCTTGCAAATAAGGAAACTAGAACCCAAGGTCACACATAATAAAGAGAAACCTGTCTAAATATTTTCTATGTAGTTCAAAGCTTACACTTTTTCTTTCATTGCAATGACATGCCTCTTACAAATACAAAAATGTCTTTAAAAAGGAAGTCAAAAAAGTCAATTTACCCATGAGATATTTTCCATATTTTCCTGAATGCCTTATCTTAAAACTAACCATCAATAAAATTATACCAGAAGAATTTAAACTTAAAAATTTGATGTGACAAAGGTCAAATTTTATACAAAATTGGCACTACTTAAAATTCTAATCATTTCTCTTTATGTATGTAGTCACAATGCTCACTACTTTAAGATTTAAGATTTTCCATCTCTGAAATGCCAAAGTGATCCTTCAAATTGGTTCCTTTCCTTTTATGCTATAGCTGTTAGAACTGGAAGCTTCTCACTCTTCCTTGAATCTTGTACCAAAAGATCTTTTAAGGAAAGAATTGTGGGGAACATCTAGAATTAAAAGCCATGGGAAGAACCAGAGGGAAAATATCCCACAGGCATTTTGCAGGAGCCAGTGTGTGTAGTTGTAATTTGAGGCATGAAGCCAATACCATTATAGCAGTCACATCCACGACTTGATATTTACTTCTTTACTTTATCTCCTGAGGATTATCACATGACTCATATACTCCTTCCAAAGTGTTACGGCACTGATGAAATATTATGGATATTTGTTTTTGTAAAATCTCTCTTTCCCTAGGGTATTTTCTCAAAGATTGAAGTTGCTGATGTTTTTTGTGATCTATCACAGCTATTTCATGCTTGTTGAAATTTTGATATCAGATTATAAAATGTTTTGTATTACCAGACTTGATCTAGTCTTATCATGTTGTTTAGGATAGGAAAGTGCCACAATGAAGAATCATTCTCACTTTCTCTTATTGTTCTGTTTTTTTTTTCTGTGAGAAAAACTGAAGAGAACAAGTCAAGTAAACCATAGCCATGACTTCAGAGCACAAGGTTGTCATGAATTCTTCAAGACCTCTAAAATATTGTTTTATTTTATAATATTTTCTTTTTTTTTTTTTCACCATGCATTTATTTCACCTCCACTTTACCCAAGATCCAGGTGCAGCCATATTCCCATGAGGGCCTGACCACAACAAACAGGCTCTTGTTTGCAGCACACCAGACTAGGTGTCTCTGGATTCCTTTGTGCCTTTTATCTAACTTATGGAAGCACAAATTGTGACCTCAACATAAATTTTGGGAATGAGCATTAGAGATGGAACCTAGACAAGCTCTGTCACTTTCTAGGTGGTATGACCAAAAACCAGAGATGGATTTTAATATAAAGGCTAGGATGATATTGTGTCTGCTAATCAGTCTCTCTCCTTAGGCACTCCTGTCCTCAGTCAATGAGCATAAAAACAAAGTGGCCACGGGAAGAGCAAGAAGGTTATGCTTTTACACAATAGCATGTATCTCTAAGCGGCAACACCTTCGTTGCTATGACTAACTTGAGTATGCCATCTGCCAATGGCAGAAAGAGACTGCATCTCCAACATGACATCAATCCCTGAGGATTTTGGCCCGGTCCCAGTTTACACTGGAATGCTTCATGCATGGAAGAATTTGTTTTAACTATTATAGATTCTCTAGATATATACTTTCCTTCCCTGCTTTCTACCTTTCTGCCAAAACATCCATCCATGCATTTACTGATGACTAATCCACCATCAGAGAATCCCATACAACGTTGTTTTTGATAAAGGAGCTCACTTCAAATAAAATGACTTGTTCTTCCAACAATAGTGAATGAGTGTTCCTTCTTCTCCATGTCTTCAACAATATTTGCCATCTAATATTCTTGATATAGGCTATTGTCACTGGAATAATATGATGGTATGGGGGTTGAAGATGGTATGGGGGTTCTTTGAAGAATGAAAATGAAAATACCATAATCCAGCACTACCACTTGTATATATTTAACCAAAGAACATAAAAATGCTATCCATTTCCACATTCAAAGCAGTATTATTCACAATTGTCAAGACAGAAATTCTAAATCTCTATCAAAGACAAGTGGATTAATATATATATATAATATATATATTATATATATATTATATATATTATATATATTATATATATTATATATATATTATATATATATATATTAATCCACTTGTCTTTGATAGAGATTTAGAATAATTTAGAATAATTTCTGTCTTGACAATTGTGAATATATATATATATATATATCCTTCATGAAATACTACTAAGTTATTTAAAGAGATAAAATAGTGCCTTTTGGGACAAATTAATAGAACTTTAGGTGATTGTACTAAGTCAAATAAGCCATAAAGTCAAATAAGTCCACTCATCTTTTAAGCAGAATTTATCACAGGAAAAAAAGCAGTAAAAGCTCTGCACAAATAACTCAGTCTCTGTGACAAGAATAGTGGTTACAAGAGAGGAGAGGTAGAGAGAGGAAGGGATTAATGAGATAGGGTATTGCCACAGGACATTAGGACCTTAGTGAAATATGTGGACATAGAGGTGTGTGTGTGTGTGTGTGTGTGTGAATTTGTCTTCAAAATTATATATTGATCTAAAATAGTAGTAAATTAATAAAATTTGAATTAAGATATGATATGCAGAGAAAGCCAATAATTATGGAGCTAACTGATCTTACCGTACTTCTCATCACCCTAAAGCACTTAATCACACAAAATGGTGAATTGACCTTTTGAAGAGATATGGCACCTGTTAGGTAGTGATAACATTCAAGGCTGGGGTAAGAGTTTGGTTCTTAGCAGACAATGTGTTGTAAAATCAGCATATATTCAGAGCTGCTCCTTCTCTCATGGTCAAAATTAATGGATCCTAAAATCAAAGGGTGGAATTGGAAATGGCACCACTCACTATCACCCTCAGTGCTTCGTTATCGACATTTTCATCTCCCTTTCCCATTAACTTTCATTTTGGTTGTTTAGAGATCTACTAAGATCTATCCAAAAAAGAGAACTATCCAAAGATTCAAAGAGAGAAATGCTTATTCTAGGAGGCAGAGCTTTATTGTATTGTGCTGAAAGGAGTTAAGACTACTGACAACTAGGCTGGGCATGGTGATGCATGCCTGTAAGCAGAAGCCTAGGAAGCCACAGCCAGTGTAAGGAATCATGGATCGAGTCCCACTGGGGGCACATAGCGAGACCTAGTTACAAAAAAATAGCTGGGCATGGTGGCACGTGCCTGTAATCCCATCTACCTGGGAAGTTGAGGCTGGGGATTGCTTGAGTCCAGGGTACCCCGGGCAACATGAGCCTGCAGTTCCACAGGCAAAAATAGCAAGACCTAGTCTCAAAAAAAAAAAGACTACTGACAACTTTGAACTCATTAGGCCTCTGACTCAACCCGCAAATATTGTTGGGGTAGGGGAACACCCCTTTTAATTTTAGTTATAGAGGGTTCTTCCACTCATGTGCAAGCAGCTGCCAAAGTCACAAAACAATTTAAGCAACAGGGTTTTATTAACAAGGAAAATTAACCAGGAAAATGAAAAGGTTAAGGCTACAAGCATCCAGGTATTTTACCCCAAGTACCATTTAGTCCGCAAGTGCCAAACACATGTCCAAGATGGTGCCCCTCTAACTAAACCTTAGGCACTCCTGCTTTTTTAAAAAGTCCAGTCTTTTCCAGCATCTTTCCTTGCTTCCTCTCTCTTCAGTGTTCCCACCTGCTATACCTCCCCAGGGCTCCTCAAGTTTTTCCAACATGCTGATGCAAATACAGCTTTCCAAGTATGCCGCCTTGCTGAGGTTCCAATTGTTTCCTTTACCAGGCCCGCCTTTGACCGCATCAGGCCAAATCCACCAGACCTGCCCTCAGCAACCCCTGGTCACCCCTGGCCTGTCATTTTGGCATCCAACTCCACACCAGCTACATCTCCTCCAGCCACTCTCCCTCCATGTGACAAAGAGTGTCCAGCTCACTCTTCCAGAGGGCTTCCCCTGCAGGCCACATAAACCTATCAATCTGCCATTCTTGTCTCTCTTCTCTCCTTTCTCTTTGCTAGTACTTTTGAGATACTCTTTCCTGCTTCCCAATTTCTCTTGCAGGTTCTTTTTCTCAGACTCTGCCCACCAGGGTATTTTGACTCCAATACAATTTTTAACTGCACCACTACTCTGTATCACAAAGACGTAAATTTCTACACTCACTGGGATGCTTAATCCTGACAACCAAGTTGAAACTGATGTCACAATTTCCTTGGATTTTCTTGGGGTTTGATGACATTAAATGGTATTGAAAAAATCAACATCAACTACTTCTCTAAAAGTTCTCTTTAGAGCTAGAAAAGCTCTCAGAACTTTGTCTGATATATATATATATATATATATATACATATATATATAAATCTAACCTCTTTCTTTCTCTCTCTCTCTCTCTCTCTATATATATATATATATATATATAGAGAGAGAGAGAGAGAGAGAGAGAGAAAGGGTTAGATTTAGGTCATATGTTAGTAGGACAGAGACCACAGAAATACCATTTTTGTCATATACTCTCAATGTGTACATCCTACAAAGTGACTTACCACATTGATGCTAATCTGACAGAGGTAATGTTTGTCACATTTTTCTTTGCATTCTCCATTTCATCCTCTGATTTTTGAAAGGCAGTCCCTAGGTACTGTTCATCCTTAAAAGGAAAACTTTAAATGCAATATATTCATATATATTGTAAGCATCCCAGAGAGTGTAGGAATATACATCTTTGTGATACAGGGTAGTGATGCAGTCAAAAATTTTATTGGAGTCAAAATATTCTGGTCTAGTCTCCTCTGCTTATTTAATAATTCAGTTAATTATGTAATTATGATATATGAATATTTTATAGATAATATATAGAAAAATAATGTGTCTCTGACCTGTATTTCAGGTGAATATTATTTATATGACTGTTCAATATTTTTCTTCTATCTTTGGATATTGAGAGTTCTTTCAGTTGAACCCTTCATTGTTTCATTCCTTTCTACTGAGTGTAGAATCAGTCATTTTTTTCAAGAAGCCCTGGTCATATTGGAGAATACTATCAGATGACTGTATTTATTTTAGTCAAAGAATATCATTTGTGATTCATATGAACAACTCTTATTGCAATAATAAGTCACTGTTTTAATATATCATAAGACAAATTGAAGATTAAGTTCTTTACCACACGTGGCTCTGGCTTCTTAATTAGAAGATAGGGACACTTGAAAGAACGACCTTCCCCAGACTCCTATACTTTGCTATGTTTAAATACTCCTTGAGGGAAGGCAAAAGAGAAGCATTTCCCAGTCAAAATCCTGTGTGTGAGTGGATTTTGGAAAGTGTGTGGAGAATCTGAGATGAGATAAAATTATCTGACTGCTGATATGTAGGTGAGACCCTGAACGTCTTCATGAATTCAAAGGGGTCTTGGTCTCAGCTCAGACTGAATATTAGATGTGCCTTTGAAATTCCCACTTGAGTAAAAATTGTATGCATTACCTTGGAAGAAAAAAGGTCAACTGATCATCCCATCATCTGCATAACTAATTTCTAAAACGGCTGTTATTTGTACTGGGGTTTGCCTGCTTCTGTTTCATACTTGGAAAAAGTGAATCTGATTAACAGAAAGATTGAGAATTTTCTGGAAGTGCTCACAATTTAAATTGAGGAGATGGAAATAAATGACAAACATAGAGGTTCCTGACAGAAATGGCCACTGATCGGTGAGTTCTACTGGTAGATGGGTGGGTGAAAGGTAAAGAGAAAGAAGCAGCATGTTTGAGTGTTGTAGAAAGGGAGTCTGTGTAGGTGATCTTATGTGGATATAGTAGGGTCAAGGCTTCTCATCTCAGTGCTAACTGCACATAGTGTCAAAGACGATTGAAGTTTGTCTATATGGAATTAGTATTTCATTCACTCAGCCCATACTTATTGATAAATACCTACCTTTTTCTAACTGCTTAAATTGAGAAGTGGGCATATAAAAATTGTTTTCCCTATGTCATTCTTATGTATGCCATCAGTGTATCTATCACCCCTCTCCCTATATTTTTATGACCTAAGTTATATGTTGCTGTTATATATTAAAGTGAAATAATATTTTAATTTAAAATAATATACTCAACTTATAATTATATAAATTAGATATAAAGTATGTAAACTATAGAAATACCTCTGTGTAATTTTATCCATTTATGTTAATAGACAAAAGGACATCTTTTTATAATATGCAATTGTTAAAAATGTCATTTATATTTTTACTTTTTTTTGCTGATGTTTTCACAAAAAGCAGACGTGTACAACTTAAAACTCTTCAGATCATGACACTGTAGTGGCAGTTTAATGTATAGAAAATGGAACTCTTGAACTGTTTCAACATCTGAGTCATCATCCAATTCAAACCCCAACACCTTAATGTTGCTCTAAGAAAGTTACTGTCCCTCCAGCCAGCATCAGCAATCCTTTGCCATGAATCCATTACATGCCAATGTAAAAACAGAATATCTTCAAGATGAGTTCTTAAAGCTTTCTTTTTAAAGTGACATGATTATGATATATTTTCAAATATTACTTAAGGGACTATTTTTAAATATAGGCTATCATCCTAACTATGATACCTAAATGTAATTTCCCAAACCCTGAGAAGGTGAATATCATGCTGTTTTGGTACTCTTCTAAATACAATGACATGATTATATGTATGTGATGTGTATTATTCTGATGTTAATGAAAATATTACCATCCCAAACAAATGAGATCCCTTTCCTTGACCACAAATTCTACAAACCACCCATTGCATTCACATCTCCTTCGTTTTCACCAGCGATTGCTCCAAGTGTCAAATTGATCTATTTGACTCTCTTATGATGGACATTGAAAGATTCTTCCTTCCTTTGAAACCTTGAAAAGTATTTTCAATAATTGTTTCTGTGCTGTGAACTAGACTTTCTGTACATTCCATGTGCATTTGCAATATGTCAATTTTGAAATCATTCCTTAAAAGACTGTATCCATGAAACACCTACCAAGAATGTGTGGCATCATTTTTAATGTAATTTTCAGCATTATTTGTTTAAACACATTTATCAAAAAGATCACTTTGTTAACCTAATATGTTTAACTGTAAGTGAAATTGAACACCTTTTGACATATTAAATTGTTCATTATGTGACCCCCAGGGATGGAAATGATGTGAAATATATATAAATTAATTAATTAAATTAAAATAAATAAATAAAATATAGAAATAAATAAATAAATTGTTCATTATAACAAGTGTTTCTTTTGAAATTGTTTTCCCATTATCCCACCAATGATATATTTTTAAAGATTAACGTCTAGGGTCCTTGAAATTTGTGTCAATTGTGCTTTTGTCTGGGTATATTCGTATACATATTTAACCATTTTTCCACTATAGTTTTAACTGTAGTATAACGAATCCATGTTTGGTACATACAAATAAACTCATTACAATTTCTGTTTTCTTTGCCTCTTAACTAAGAAAACTGTCATTCAAGAATATATCTTGCAAGAATTGTGCTGAAGAGTTTAAACTATTATTGAAGAATTTTATGGTGATATTATAAATCCTTGGTATGATTCCTGAAATTTTCCATAATATTTTACATTAACAAAATTGCTGTCATTCATTCTATCTTTCCTTCATGTTGGTCTCTTTTCTTTGTATTTTAGCAAATCATGTTTTTAATATCAAATGTAAAAGGGGAACTTTACCTGGACAACACAATGTAGTTTCAAAGTTATAAAGTTCAGTGATAGAGCCTGATTTTAGAACTGTAAATAATAGGAAGTAAAATTTAAAAGGAAAAGTTAAAGGAAATAAACTTAGTCTTAAAAATATACTGAAATAGAGAGCTCCTCCGGGTCCCACTGTAACACCAACCAGCTCACCCAGTGCCCCAGCTGGCTCTGCCTGCAGCTCAGATTTAATAGCACACTCTCCTGGATCAAGTGGTCAGACTGGTTTCTTCTGAAAGAAGTTCCTTAATGACTGAACTGAATACTCTGGGTGTCCTTTCATTAAAATTGCTCTCTCTCTCTCGCTCTCATATATATATATATATATATATATATATATATATATATCTGTCTCTTCCTCTTTACTCTCTCTGTTCTCTCTCTGATGTATTAAGATATAAAACGTTTTAAAAATATTCAATACATATAAAGCTATTTTATAACTAGTGTTCTGAGTCAAAGAATGTCAAAACATTAACATAGACCCAGCATAGGTTTTTGTAACATGCTACCTATACAGTTATGGATGGAAATGAAAGAAAGATATTCATCTAAGCATGTTATATACACATATCAAATCTCTAAATTCATGCTCATTAATACCTGAAGAAGCATTAGTTTTCCTTATTCATCTATTTCAAGTGTATCCATAAATGGGCTGGTAAATAAGTAAAGGCTGCAATTACTATTTCATTTTTTAAAAAAGCATAGCAGGTAAATGACTACCCAGTGGCAAATGATATTTCAAGAGGAAGCATATTGATGTAACCTCCAAATGGAATGTTCACTTCAATTATTTTTCCTTTGCAGATTAACTATATTAAACCTGAAATTTCTCTGCATCAAAGGACAAAATGCAGTCAAATAACAGTGTCACTGAGTTCATCCTGTTAGGATTGACCCAAGACCTTGTGAGACAGAAACTGGTGTTTGCCATCTTCTTCATTTTCTACGTGGGAACAGTTGTGGGCAATTTGCTGATAATTATAACCGAACACTTGGGAGTCCCATGTACTTCTTCTAATTCTACCTGTCCTTTGATGATTTCTGCTTTTCAACGTCCATCACTCCGAAACTAATTGCCGGTGCTGTTTCTTCCAAAAAACCCATATCTTACAATGGATGCCTCACTCAAGTCTTTGCCCTGCATTTATTTGGAGCCATGGAGATCTTTGTTCTCATCCTCATGTCAGTTGATCGCTTTGTGGCCATCTTTAAGCCCTTGCATTACCCCACCATCATGAGGAGACAGGTCTGCATCATCCTGATTATTTTTGCCTGGATAGGGTCTTTTCTACATTCTATCACTCAGATCTTCATGGCCTTGAAATTGCCTTTCTGTGGGCCCAATCTGATTGATCATTATTGCTGTGATCTGCAACCTTTGCTGAAGTTGGCCTGCATGGACACTTACGTGTTCAATCTGCTGTTGGTTTCTAACAGCGGGGCCCTTTGCTCAATTG
>PVHY01032790.1:0-11616 GCA_004024945.1 Uropsilus gracilis
GGACACCTGTGACATCTCTCCTAGTCTTCTTGTCTAGGGCAGTTAACATGCTGACTATTTAGAGTGAACATTCAATTCTCTTGCCCATCGGAGAGGAAGACTGGACTTGTATCCGCACCGTGTCCTCTTCCTGATATGGTACCTCGGCTGCCTCTCTTCTATTGCAGTGAAGATTTGTTCTTCATTTCCCTTACACTTTTTCTTTCTTTCTTTTTGAGACTAGGTCTCGCTATTTTTGCCAATGGAACCGCAGGCTCACGTTGCCCGGGCTACCACGGCCTCAAGCCATCCCCAGCCTCAGCTTCCCAGGTAGCTGGGATTACAGGTGCGTGCCACCACGCCCAGCTATTTTTTGGGATTAGGTCTCGCTGTGTTGCCCCGGGCGGCACACGAACCACGATCCCCAGATCCCGCCGCGACTCCTTAAGCTGTCGCTTACAGGCACGCGCCACCCTGCCCGGCTCTCCCTTACATTTTTTCATGCCAGCGCCGGTCCTTTCATTTCTGGCTGGAAAAAGCCCTAACCAGCTGCCCCCGTCCACCCCCCCACCCTAGGATTCTCTCTCAAGCCCAGGAGGACAATCTTCCTAAAAACCGGTCGAGGGTGTCATTTCTTGGCTCCGAGTCTCGCAGTGCCTTCCGTTCCGTGCTGAAGAGTTGGCAGAAAAGCCCAAGCCCCGTGCCCAGGCCTGCAAGACCCTCACCCACGTCTGCAATCGCCACCCCGCACTCACTCGCCCCCTCGCTGCAGCCACCCCTCCCCGAACCTTCCCTGGGGGTCATCCCCCCTCTCATCAACCAGGTCTGGGCCCCATCCTCTTCCTCGAGAGTCATCTTCCTCGGGGGCCGCCCGGTGGCCCCTCGCTTGTACCGTCTTCCCCTTCTCTGCACTCGGCGGCCCTCGAGACGACGCCTTCTTGCTGCCCGCGGCCGCGACCTCCGTCCGGCCCCCGCGACCCGGCGAGCACCTGGGTCCAGCTCGCCCCGCGCCGGCGCCGGTGTTTACGTTCCGGGTCGGGGGCGGGGCCTCGGCGGCGGCGCCCCACTTCCGGGGCGGGGCGTCCGGGCGGGCGGGGCGGGGCGGCGCGCGGTGTCCCGGCCTGTCGGGAGCTCGGCGGCGGCGGCGGCGGCGGCGGCGCGGGGCGGCGCGGCACCGGCCGGGGGAGCGGCACCATGAGTGGTGAGTGGCGGCCCGGCCGCTGTCATCCGCCCCGGCCTCCCCGGCCCCCGCCGCTCCCGCTGCACACTCCGGCCCCGGGCCCCCGAGTCCCCGCGTTCCGCTTGCTCGCTGCCCGCGTCCCGGCGCGCCCGGTTCCCTGACCCCGGCCCCCGGAACGCCGGGCAGCCGATCCCTGGCCCCCTGCAGCTCGCCGGCTCTACGAGTCCCGTGACTCCTGCCCATCAGCCGCAGCCAGCCCCGGGCCCCTGGCCCCGGCCCCCTACTTCCTCCCGTCCTCCCACCGGACCCCAGTTCTCAGCCCCCCTCGTGTCTCAGTTCCTCCTGACTCCTAGACCCCCTGAGTCCCGGTTCCGGGCTCTGCTCCACGGTCAGCCCCACTGCCCAGGCCCCTTGTCCCAGCCACGCCAGGCTGCACACACCGTGTCCTCCCCGCACTCAGCTTGCTGACCCCTGGGTCCCCAGTCCGGTAACTCCTGGATCCCCGGCAGCTCCGAGATCTCCCTCCTCTTTGTCTTCCCTGCCCTCTGACTCCCTCATCCCCTGTCCCCAGTGCCTAGCTGTCCCTGTCACCACTGGGTCCCGGTTACTCTGTTTCCCTTTTTGCTTCTTACATGTTGACTTCTTCGTAGCCCAGCCCCCTCCGTCTCTTGCTAGTTCCTTTGCCATCGCTCCTGTCCTGTGTTGTGATCCTGCTCTTCTCCTTCGTGCCCAGTCCATCTGGACGCCAGGGCTTAGCCTTCCCACTACACCCCATACCCCCCTCCCTCAGGGACTGGGATGATGGGAAGGGTGAGGGAGGGGGCTGCGGACAGCTGGTCTTCAGTGTTTGTCAAGTTTGGTCCCTAGACTTGGCGGCCCATTCTCGGTGCTCTGAAGAGAGCTGGTGTTTTGGTGCTAAGTCATCCCGGTGTTGTGTGTGGAGATGGGAGTGACTCAGGGAAGCCTCTCAGCTGCCCTGACTCGGTGAGCATGGACTCCGGAGGACCCGCCCACCCTCCTCTGGTCTCTTCCCTCCCGGTGCAATTGTCTCTGAGGAGTTTTTGCATCTAGTCCTCTTGACCTTTCCTTCAACCCGATTCTGTAGTTGAACAGGAAGCAAGACCAGGGGGATGTTTCTTTCCTCCTGTGGAACCTTGAAGTGCACTTTGTGGATCACGTTTTACAAGTTAGGTGCCTTTTGTTTATCTGGTCCAAGAGCACGATCTGTGAAATAGGGGGGCAGGATGAGGGGGTTGGGGTGGGGGTTTCCGAGAGCTGGTTTAACTGTGTGATCAGAGTGGATGATTTTGGTCTAAGGTGTTTGGCTCTTGAACATTATTGATACCACAACAAAGATGCAGGAGTGGGGATGGGGTAATATTCCCCCCGGGGTAATGTGTGTAGTCAGGTATAAGTGCAGGCCCTGGAGCCAGAAGGCCTGGGTTCAGATCCGGGTTCTGCCACATGACCTATCACTGAGGGCCAGTTACCTGACCAAACTGGGAATCCTGACAGGACAATAAATTACTGCACCTGTCTCCTAGGCTTGTTGCAGTGACTAACCATTACTTAGAGTGGTCAGTACCAGGCCCCTTCTGGGGGAGGTGAATGGTTTTCATTGTTTCTGTGAGGACCCAGGATCTGTTTTCTGGCCCAGCTCTGAGGCAAAGAATAGGACTAAGCTACCTCTGAAAATCTCTTCCCGTATGTGAACAAGAAGTCTCTGTCATGAGATCATTGTTTGGACCATTCTCACTTCTGCCTTCCTTGCAAGAAAAAAGGTGAAATGGACAAGGCTTGGGAAATGGAAATGGATGTGCTCAGGTTTCAGAGAACAGCTGAGTATCAGCACTCAGGAAGTTTCAAGTTTTAATTTAAAAAACATCATTAGGTCTTAAAATGACAAAAGGAGCCAACACATGGCGTTTTAAGGAAAAAGCAGTAAGGATGAAAGTGTTCGTTTGAAGAGATGGTCATTGAGTCAGAAAAAGTACTTGCTGAGGATAGAAGGGAAAGCCCAAGGTATTTTCAATCGTTTCTTGAAAACTCATTTGAAATGGGGTTTTTCCACCTGTGGGATGGATGATTAGCACACAATGCAATAATGTGGTGTGGATGTATTTCCTCTTTTTCTTCCTTTTTTAAAGAGAATTTCAAACATTAAAGTGGAACTTTCAATCTAAGAAACCACGTGTACCACTATTATAGGACGTCAACAAATGCCAGCTCTTTCCGTCATCTGTATCTCTCTCTGCTTCTTACCTCCCTACCCAGTTTATTTATTTTCCCCCTCTCCATTTCCCCCCCGTTTATTTTGAAGCAGATCCCTATATCAGCAAATCCCTGTATCATTTCACCAGTAAATAATAGATCTCTCTGAAATGTAGGGACCCCTTTTTCAAAAACACCACAGCTTAATCCAGTTATCATACCTGTCAGACATTAGTGGTAATTCATTAATAGCAGAGATTCAAGGTTCACATTTCCACCCTTGCCTCATAATTTCATTTTGCTGTGTTTCTTAAAACTCAGAAGATAAATAAGACTTAAACAATGTCACTTGGTTTGTCTTTTAAATCTTTTTTGTTTTTGCATTTTTTTTCCTTCAGTTTTTGATATAGTTGTAATCAAATCAAAGAGTTGTAATCAAATTTAGAACATTTTCACTATTCCAAAAAGAAAGACCTACCCATTAGCAGCATTCCTGATTTTCCTTTAGGAAAATCAGTCTCTAGAAACCACTAAGCTAAGTGCTTGCTCTCCAGATTTTCCTTTTCTGGATGTGTCATTGCTCTTGTAAGCTTCACAAGATTCGTCCATGTTGTGGTATGTATCAGTAGGTGCTTCCTTCCTTTTCGGGACAAAATAATATTCCACTGCATGGTTTTTCTGCGTTTGGCTTAGCTGTTCATTTGTTCATGGATGCTTGGCTTACTTGTACTTTTGGGCTGTTGTGAATAATGCTGCTGTGGGCCTGTAGCACGGGCTGCTGGTGGGCACATGTTTTCATAGTGCTTGACTGTGATGTCCGGTCCATGTGAGGAATTCATAGGCTGCTTTCCAAAGTGACTGCACCACCTTCCATTCCCACTGGGATCTGTGTGAAGGTTCTGGTCTCTGCATCCTCACGGAAATCTTTTTTTGATCATAGCTGTTCTAGAGAGTGTGAATTGGTGTCTGTGGTTTTGATTTGCATTTTCCTAATGACTAATGATGAGCAGCTTTTTTTGTGCTCTTCACTGTGTATGTTCTTTGGAGAAGTATCTATTTGGATCCTTTACCCATTTTTTTAATAGGACTTTTTCCTCTTTATTGTTGAGCTATAGGACTTTTTCCTCTTTATTGTTGAACTATAAGGATCCTATGTAATTTCTGGACACGGGTGTCTTATCAGATATATTATTTATAAAACTTTTCCCCCATTCTGTGGAATTTTTCTTTCTTTCTTGATGGTATCCGTTGAAGCACAGAGTCTTTTTAAAATCAGTTTCCCCTTTCATTTCTCTTCCCGTTCCCTCCCAGCATTTTTTGTTGAAGGAAACAGTTTCTCCTACGATGTATCGTTCTGGGATTTTGCTGATCGCATCCTTTCTGTGTGCTTTGACATGCTTCCCTGTCTCTTTTATCTCCCATAAATTGGCCATTAGGGTTGACTCTATTTTGCAGTTGGAAGTGTTTGAGCCAGAGGTCAGCTGGGTTCAAAGCTGAATACATTAAGTGCAAACAGAGCGGGTAGGCAGTGCACACACAAGACAAGTGAGTGTCCTGAGACCTGCCACGGGCAGCCGACCATTAACTGGGGAGCAGATAAGCGTGTGGAAAGTCTTCAACGGTGTCACAAGGCAATATGGGCTTGTGCACACCACCGTGCCTACACTAACTTTCTGTAAAAGCAACAGCAAAAGACAAAACTCCAAAAACACAGGGTGCAGAATTATACCTGAAATGTGGCACTGGATGAAAATTCAAATATCCACACCTCAGGAGTGTTTCTGGATTCACGTTGATACGAGAAGTAAGAAATCTGGGAGGGAGGAGGCCTCCTGCCTGTGTGGGTGGCTGTCCCAGGGTGTAGTGCCGGTGACCTTTTTTTTTTTTGGAGACTAGGTCTCGCTATTTTTGCCCAGGGTACCACAGACTCAAGCAGTCCCCAGCCCCAGCTTCCCAGGTAGCTGGGATTACAGGTGCATGCCACCACCAGCTATTTTTTTGGGACTAGGTCTCGCTATGTGCCCCTGGTGGGACTTGAACTGTGATCCCTGGCCCCAGCCATGGCTTCCTAGGCTGCCACCTACAGGCATGCGCCACCATGCCCGGCTCTGTTTTCTTTTGAAGAATCTGGTAACTTGGAATACTTGATCACCAGCCTCCCCAAGCCCAGGAATTTTGATTTTCAGATAATATTTTTGTCTTCCTGGGGAAGTAGAACTTGTAGGGCCAGAAAGCCATTGTTAT
Organism: Uropsilus gracilis; assembly: GCA_004024945.1. Taxonomy (NCBI): domain Eukaryota; kingdom Metazoa; phylum Chordata; class Mammalia; order Eulipotyphla; family Talpidae; genus Uropsilus; species Uropsilus gracilis. Next base: position 5,615 of record PVHY01032790.1, read on the forward strand.
TCTGTCTCTTGTCAGACTTTGTATTTGAAGGTGCTTGGTGCTCACTTCCAACAGTAAGTGCTCTGTCAGGAAGCCTCTTGCATTAGGGAGACATGATATCCCATCCACAAGGGGGAGGGGAAGCCCCATGAATCAGCCCCGAGGGCCTGCCATGCTCCACACCCTGGCCTTGTAGTCACTTTCTGCTGTGTCTTGCCTGATGGTGATAGTCACTTTGGCAGATTTGCTCTTTTGTCTGGAACATGGAAGGTCACGCTTCCCTCTGTGACACTGATGGGCCCCTCCCAGCAGGGCCTTGTATTTGGAATAAAGAACCAGCTGAAATGAGTGAATGGAAAAAAGGATGTTTGTGGTTTTCATTCAAAGCGGAAAAAGGGATGATACCCACCTGCCCCCCCTAAAGAAGGCGCAGGGTTGGTCTCTGCTGGCAGAGGGTGACATGTGGGTGTCCCACTTTCAGTGAGCACTGTTGCCTCCTCTGGGCACGAGTTTTGTTTTTGTTTTTGTTTTTGTTTGAGACTAGGTCTCGCTATTTTTGCCTGTGGAACCGCAGGCTCTCTTGCCCGGGGTACCACAGACTCAAGCCATCCCCAGCCTCAACTTCCCACGTAGCTGGGATGACAGGCGCGCACCACACACCCAGCTATTTTTTGGAACTAGGTCTCACTACGGGCCCCAGGCGGGACTCGAACCGCGATCCCTAAGCCCCGGCCGCTTCATAGGCTGAAGCTTACAGGCACGAGCCACCGTGCCCGGCCTTGGGCACGAGTGACTGTGGGCTGGAACCTGCTTCTGCTCTTCAGGGCTCTGCTGGGCGACCCGTGGCAAGTCAGGGTCTTAGTGTTCTTCAGATGTGGAACTAAATCCAAGGTTTTCTGGATGACTCTTGATTCTGGCAGCGGGACCGTGATTCTACCTGAAGCCCCTTCTATCCGGCCAGTGTCTCATTCACACAGAGCTCAGGTCGTCTCAGTGGGAGAACACTGACAACCTTGGTTCTGGAGGGAGAAAACCTTTTTGACTGTGATGGATAAGACACAGATATGCTGCTGTAACAAACTCATGCACAGTCTCTCGTGGTGTTAACATCTCCTGGAGGCAGTGATTAAGGGAAAAAATACTCCCAAGAGCTGAGGAGGTGTTAATGAAAAGAAAAGGTTGAGAAATGCAGCTGAGGTGACTTTACCATTATCACGTATATTTGAATTTGGCTTTTACCCTTCACATGTCTGCATAAAATTCCCATCCTGTTGCTACCAGGCTTCAGATTCCATCTCACGGGCCTGTGGTCCTTGCTAGCCAGAGTTTTGCACCAAGGGTCATTTTTGTTCTTATTGTCAGTCGGAGCGTTTCTACTCAAGATAGTTTTTCTTCCCTCAGACATGTCTTTAGGGTGATTTCCCAGAAGTTGCATTAACATAAAAGTGTTGATTGTTCTTGATTGCTCTTGCTGCCAAAGTGGTTGTCCTCATTTAAAACACTGCCAGTCAGAGGGGTGGCGGTGGGGGCTGGAAGGAGGGCCTGACCAACAGCAGACAGTTTGGTGCATCTTCTGTCATTTGGCCACAGCCCCAAGCTGTTGGTCTGTTCCGTGAATTGAATAGATAGGCCAGCCGGGCATGGTGGCCTGTGCCTGTAGGCTTCAGCCTGTGAAGCAGCTGGGGCTAGGGACCATGGTTTGAGTCCTGCTTGGAATAACACTGCGAGACCTAGTCCCAAAAAACAGCTAGGCATGGCATGTGCCTGTAATCCCAGCTACCTGGGAAGCTGAAGCTAGGGATTGCTTGAGTCTGTGGTACTCTGGGCAGCGAGAGCCTGTGGTTCCACAGGCAAAAATAGGGAGACCTAGTCTCAAAAAAAAAAAAGAATGGACAGGCCAGTGGTGTGCCAGCTGGACCTCTTTTCAGTTGCAAATGGCCAGAACTGGCTTCAACACACTGGGAATTACAGTGTCTTTTAAGGAAGAAACTAGGGCTGGGGTTGACTTCAGGCTCAGTGGGATTCAGGCGCTTGGAGAGTCAGTGGGACTGTCTGCTTGGCTCTCAGCGCAATGCAGGCTCTCCCTGCCCTCACCCCTGTCTTCCCTGACCACTAGACCCACTGTCGTGCTCCACCCGACCCTGTTGGCATCACGGGGGTCCGATCTTGGGCCTCTGCCTGCTTCTGGCTTCCATGGGTCAGCCCTTTCTGCCTTCCTCCTCCTTCACTTCAACTTTCCATGTTCTTTTTCTTTTTTTTTAATTTGGGATGGTGCTTATTTTGTGTGTGTGTGTGTGTGGGGGGGGTTTGATAGAAATGAAACACTAGAAACTGCAGTCCTGAGCTCACCACTGGTCTGACAGTGGTAACGGATCAGCATCCCACGAGCCTGCAGATGTCACTGAGTGTGATTCTAGGGGGACAGCAGAGGGAGCCAAGCCTGTTCCTTGTGCAGCTCTGGGTGTGGGGTCTTGGTGGGCCTGTAGCTGACTAACAGCGGGGTGGAAAAAGACCCTACAGTTCTCATATTTAACCCCCCCCCTGCTCCCATAACTCTTGCTCAGGCAGCATTGACCAGCGACAACTGGTGGTGTTAAACCCAGTCCGTGACCTGGCTTTGTAGTCTCTCGTGGCTGCGTTTGATTTGCTTGGGCAGAGTCGAGGCTTGGTGATGGTGGCCGTAGGACCCACAAAACCTAAAATATTCACGGTCTGGACCTTAACAGGAGGAGTTGCCCACCTGTTGTCTGTGCTTCGAGATGCAGCTTTATTTATCCAAAGACTCAGATCAGCCGGGGCGGCCCACCATGGGCTCACACGGGGCCTTGAGAGCGTGTTGGTTGCAGCTTTGCAGGTCCCTGGAAGGACCCATTGTGTTGTGTTTGTTCTGCCACGTTGGGAGGCCACTGGCCCCCCTGTGCTTCCAGGTATTGTGGTGAAGGAGATGGGGGTGCAAGGGGGTGGGGCTGGGGTGGCTGCCCTGGAGGGCTGGCCACGCTGGAGGGGGATGTGCTGCTGGACAGGGCAGCCACCAATGGGGTGCAGCTGGTAGGGTGCGTGGGCGCACATGCCCGTTAAACCCTGGGAGAGTCCAACGTCCTCACAGGTGGTGGGAATTATGTCGGCGAGAGGAAAAAGGTGATGTGGGAAAAGAGGGACGGTTGCCAGAGCGTGTCCTCAAGCAGGCCAGAGGAGGTGGGGTTCCCGGCCCAGGTGGGCAGGCGAGAATTCTACCACTGAACCACCACTGCTCCACTCCCGGCCCAGGTGGGGTGTAGGTGACATCCTCTGCCCTCTCGGCGTATCAGTTCATCGTCTGTGGAGTGGTGATGCTGGAGTTCCCGAGGGCGGCGTGCCGGGCAGCGTTGCAGCTGTGTCAGGCTGCGGAGTCTCTGCAAGCGAGGCTGACCCCTGAGGCGTCTCAGCGCCACCCTGCGTTCTGACCACTGGATGCCCGGGCACCCTCCAGCTGTGCCAGCGCTGCTTGTCGGCATGGCCAGTGCCCCATGGACGTGAAGTCTGCCAGGTTGACTGTGGCTCAGCCCTGCCTGCTCCTGGTGGAGCCCCCTTATTCGGGCCTCCCCGCTGCTGCTTCACCAAGCACCTCTTTCCTGTGGGGGGGTCTGACAGGTACAGCTTGGGTCCTCCAGGCTTGGGACAGACTCGCATCTGCAGAGGCGATACAGAGGGAGCTGGGCAGCTGTGTCCTCAGGCGTCATCTCCCAGCCTCTGGCCGCCCCGGTAGGAGTCCTTTTGGGCTGGATGTTCTCCTGGCCCTTACCTGCCTGTGGCAGCCCCTCCAGGGGGAGGAATCCACACAATATCAGATCATTTATGTTTTTGATGATGATCAAAGCAAGGAGCCAGGGACAGTCGTCCCTCCTCGCGTTCGTGTTTGACAGTCATGGAAGCAGCGAGCAGAGTGACAGCGCACAGCGCTGCGTTCCGTCCACTCGTCCACAGCTTGCGGCCACCGCCATGTCTAGTTTCAAGGCATTGTCTCCAGCCTGAATCCCTGTGTCCACGGAGTGGTTGTCTGTGTGGATCCACCCCTTCTAGCCCTGCCCGATTTTCAGAACACAGCCCCAGCTCCCACCGTTTCAGCCAGCCCCAGGCCCCTGCAGAACGGCAGGCAGCGTGTGGGGAGCCCGGAATTGATCAGGGACACCCACCCCTCCTTCGGCGCTTACTCTGCTGCCTGACCGCGGGCGGAGTTCCTGGCAATAGCAGCGGGCTCCCGGAGAACCTGGCTCTGTCTTCCTTCTTCCCTTGCTTCATGCACTGTGAGGACCAGCCCCTCTCAGGCCTGGCTTGGTCTCTGCTCTGCATGAAGAGGTGGGGGGTCATGCCTCTGCTCTACCTTGAGCGAGTGACCTCACCTCCTCTGGGTTGACCTCCAGGGTTGCTTGCTGCAGGGATCAAAGCAGAACCCTTGCTAGCCCCCGAGGCAGTGAACCCAGAAGACTGCTTGGGTTGCTTGGAATTGCTCTGGACCCTCTGGACCGGAAGCAGCGGGCGAAAGTCCCTCTGGAGCCGGAGATCATGTGTCTCTGGGGTAGAGGTTGCCAGCAATGAGTGGCTGGTGCATAAAGCCTGGGGAGCTGCTGGGTTCTGTTCTGTGGGCAGAGACACATTTGCTCCTTTCCCAGCCCTATGGGGCAGTGAGGTGACGGCCCTTGCCGCTGTCGTGTACCTGGACCTGTGGGGTCAGACCGGGCCAGACTGTTCTTTTCTTTTCCCAGGGAACATCACAGCACTGTTGGTTTCGGGTGTTCAGGTTCAGCCTCTTCACCTGCAGGCCGCCCATTCCTGACTCTGCTCTGCCTCCCCGGGAGGCCCTGAAGGCTGCCGTTTGCAGAAATGAGCGTGGGGTTCTGAGGGTTTTGAACGTCAAAGACAGAGACACGAGCGCCCAGGACGCTGGCTGATCTGCGCCTGCACAGTCACTTGGGGACCAGAGCCTGGGACTGGCAGGGACTGGTCGGGGCTCCCCGCTGGGGAGGGGCTCCCGGGAGTATTCCCTGCGGCGCCCTTGCAGTTTCTGTTCCGATGTGGTCTCTCAGGAAAGTTCAGAGAAGTCTGGCTTGCTCCTCTGGTTGGTGGTGGTGACTGCGGGCTGCAGCCGGAGAAGGAAGGAAGCGGGAAGGCCGGGTTTCGCCCCGGGATCCTTCCTGCACTGGAGCCGGGCTGGGCTGCCTCCCTGGAGGCGCGTTAGGGTTGCGACTGAGCAGCATTCACCAGATGGTGGAGTCGGGTGCGGGCAGGTGCTTGCTTGGGACCAGCCTCAGCGCCCTGCAGTGGGGAGCGGCTGTCCTTTGTGGAGGCTAAAGGTCACTAGAAGCCTTAGCCCCCAGGGGAGGCTCAGCAGGCAGGCAGTGGCTCCCTGCTCCCTTGGGGGCTGCCTACCGAGCCTTTGAGACGGGGGATTAGCAGGAAAGAGAGGGTAGGTTGATGTCTCCACCTGCCCTTCCTCACAGAGCCCCCGGTACCTCAGCTGCGGACCTGCGGTTAGAAGCTTGCGCTGAGACCAGGCCCCAGAAGGGAAGTGACGGGCTCTGGTCCCTGTCACAGCCTGGCCAGCACAAGCGCTCAGCTTGTGACTTCCTGCTCCGTGCCTTCCCCGGTACCCACCTCTCTGCGCGCGCCCCTTCCGAGGCCGCCCCGGCTCCTCCACCCTGAGAGCAAGGCCCCCACCCCTAAGTCCCGGCTCAGGGCGGGGGTGCTCACAGGTGCCCACCCTGAGGTCGGCGTGGTCTCCAGCACACGTCTCACTGCAGAGTGACCGCCACCTCGTGTGCCAAACGCAGGTTGTTTCTGTCTAGAGAGCAGACCTCTTGCCCTCCGCAGGCAGGGTCTTTGCGTCTGGAAGAAGCAGCGGAGCAGGATAAGGTGGCAGGTGACTCGGGCCCCTGCACATCCTGGGAGGGGCAGCGCCTGGCCCTGGCCGTCCCTCAGCTTTACCTGGGCGCGGGTGACAGAGACAGCATCGCGGCTTCTCCCCAGACCAGCTGAAGCAGGCCCTG
>PVHY01032791.1:0-11614 GCA_004024945.1 Uropsilus gracilis
TCTGTCTGTCTGTCTGTCTGTCAGTCTGCCTGTCTGTCTATCTGTCCGTCCATCCATCCATCTGTCCATCCATCCATCCATCCATCCATCCATCCATCCATCCATCCATCCATCCATCCATCCATCCATCATCTCTGTCTGTCTCTCTCTCTCTATCTCTCTTTCTCTCTCTATCTTTCTCTCTCTGTCAGTCTGTCTATCCATCCATCCATCCATCATCTCTGTCCATCTCTCTCTCTTTCTCTCTCTATCAGTCTGTCTATTCATCCACCATCCATCCATCCATCCATCCATCCATCCATCCATCCATCCATCCATCCATCCATCCATCCATCCATCCATCCATCCATCCATCCATCCATCCATCCATCCATCATCTCTGTCTGTCTGTCTATCTATCTCTCTGTCTCTCTCTCTATCTTTCTCTCTCTGTCAGTCTGTCTGTCTGTCTATCCATCCATCCATCATCTCTGTCTGTCCATCTCTCTCTCTCTCTTTCTCTATCAGTCTGTCTATCCATCATCCATCCGTCCATCCGTCCGTCCATCCATCCATCCATCCATCCATCCATCCATCCATCCATCCATCCATCCATCATCTCTGTCTGTCTGTCTGTCTGTCTGTCTCTATCTATCTATCTATCTATCTATCTATCTATCTATCTATCTATCTATCTATCTATCTATCTATCTATCTATCATCTATCTACTATCATTCTATCTCATATCTATGATCTATTATCTATCTATTCATTTATCCATCTATTATAAACATGGTAGGTATAGTGCAGACTATAATGGAATGAATACAGGTTTATTTTTGTCATTTTGATATTTTCTTGCATTTATGATAAATCTGTAATTTATGCATTATATTAGTCAGTAGGCTAAACCAACCTGTGTAACAAATGAGTTATTATACAGTGATGGAGTAACTCAGCAAGTCTGGATGGTCCAAATCCAACCCATGCAGAGAAGGTTTAGCTCTTGCCCAAAGATTGGGCAATAACTTCCAAGACCTTTAAATAGTCTGTTTGTTTTATTTTTTTTTAATTGAGGCTTTGAGTCATGTCAAAAAACTTCTGCTAACAGTGTGATTTATGTTGGGATTCTTGGCCCACACAATAGCATGCTGATTTCTGGAGGAAATGGGACTAACGTCAGTCATATGGGTGATAGCAATGCCTTAGTGGTTGACCCCGCACTAAATCCCTGGATATTAAGATTTAGGTGAACTCCCTGGTTGACATACCATTCTGGGAGAATTTAGCACTGTCCATAGGACTCAACTGAGAAAGACTCGATATTTGTGTTTGTGTCTCCTGTTCTTTGACCTATGTGTCTTTTCCATTATGATTTTAATGTCTTTTATCGTAGCAGACTACATTGTGAGCAGAACAATTTTCTAGGTTCACACTCTTAGTGAATCACTGAATCCAGATGTGATATTGGAGCCCCCCCTTACATACATTTGGGGACATAACTACAAATCTAGACAGTTTAACAAAAATGTTTTTGTTATTTACATAAAGTCTGATGCAAAGCTGGGTGCTTTTTGGCCAATAAACACTGGGCAATTAGGGAATTGAGCCCTGCCATTTCAAAGCTTTTGTTTCTCCCCAGAAACAGATGGCAGAAAAAGGGCAAGAAAGAACATAAAGGATATTTCAGGAACCATACTTGTAAGTTCACTACTCCTGCCCAGACTACATTGGCCAGAGTCCAGTTACGTAGTACCAACCTAATGTGAAGAGTTGGAAAATGTGTGTTCCTGTGTCATCAAGAAGAGGAATTTAAGTTAGTGAGTATCCAACTGGTTGGGTTGGCTTATCATAAACACCAAATCCTTTACTTTATGGATACTGGTACTTTAGGCAAAATCAACTTTAAGTAAGTTTAAGAAGTATTGGTTTAGAAAAAGATATTAGAAAAGAATAAGTAAAGACTAGTGCAAAAATTGTGTGGAGCCTGACAGAAGTCTTTACGTGTAGGTGATTAACTCAAGATTGACTATCACTGGACCAGACAAAGGCCATGATTGTAACTCATTTTCATGATGACAGCAACTGATGACTGCAGTCTTCTACAAGCAATGTGGATCTGTTAGTTTAAGAATTTGAAATTTACATTAACAGCTCTTGAAATCTAGCACAGGGAAAAGTAATTACTAGAGAACTTCATTAAAAACAAAAACATTTTGCTATGTTAAAATTTCACTTACAGTTTTCTTCTCAGGAATGAATTTAAGAAAAATAAATACATTAATTATTTTTGGTTTCTCTTGGCCCAGTACAGAACATTCCATTAATTTTGCCTACTCCTTGTATATGATAGATGGTTCGGTGAACATTTTCTTGTCAAAAGAAAAGCAGGATGTTTGAAATGCTAGTGAAAACTTTAGACAGCTGACAAATCTTCTGAATGTAGTGAATTTATCAAAATATTTTTTCCAGGTAAACTTTACTTCACCTTGTGAATCCAACATCAACAAAGACAAATAATATAACAAACCAAACAATATTGGCAGATAAGTTATATTAGAAAATTTGTACTGTATGCTGTCAACAGTAGCTACTTTTTATGGCAGTAACAACTGATAAGATATTTAAGTTTATTTAAATACGTTCAGATTTTTAGAACTCCTTTAACAGTTTGACCTTAAAGAATTTTGGTGTCTGTGGAAATCAAGGAGCTACTTTTTCAGGCTTTTGTGTTTGCCAGGAATGCCTGAAAGTCACTCTAAATTTACAGGAAATGCTTGACCAAGGTGAGGATTTTTCTCAACAGTGTTTCATTGTCAGTGAATATTTAGGTATAGGTAACAGCAACTTTGGAAGTGAATGAGTAATTTTTACTTGATGGTGTAGAACCTTACATTTAATCTGTTGTTTGTTCTGCTATCTTGAAACAATATGTCAGATTTTGAAGTGTCAAAATAGATGAATTTCCTATACAATTGAACAATTTGTAATGAATTTTGCTATGGTCTTTAGTACAAAGGCTGGTGAGGGAGAAAGACAGTAATGGCATTTCCTTATCTTTAACAATGTCAAATGTTTGTTTGAGTGACTTTTTGCATCATGTGATCTCAGTGGACCAACAGGTCTTACTAGTGCATAGTTAATTCTCACAGTGAGCAAAGTGGAGAATGCAAGGTGGTGCTATTGGGTAGTTATTTTCCTCATCTACCTTTGGGACTTCTGGACACTGCAGGCACAATCTGGGGTAAGATAACTGGCCACTGGTCTTGAAAACTTTTTCTTTTTTCTCCATTTCTAGTTTGTTAAACCCCATTGTTGTTGAACCCTGCACCTGAGTGGTCTTGCAAATGTGAGAACTCACAGTGACCCGTCCCCCACTCTGGGTACTGTCTGTTGGCACAGTTTGAGCTCTGTTTTGGACTGTTTGCACTGTTCACAGTGTTACATCTGCCAATCCCTGAGATGTCCTCATGTTTGCAGGCTCAAACACCAGGCGTGAGTAGGAGAGATATGAAAGGGGAGGGAGAGGAGTGGAAGGATGGGGGGAAGGTGAACTGGGCCTCCTCTTTCCATCTTTCTTGCTCAGTTTGTTATAAACATGGAATTCTGCTGGCTGCCATTTAAATAATTTGGTTTTTACATTCTCTTCACCTTTTTGTCAGTATGCAAATTAGGATACAACAAGATATCAACATGACAAATATTACAAGTTTTAAAACTTTAAGACAACTTGAAATTTGGATACAATAGTAGAAGTAACAAATGGGGATGGTCTCCAATATCCTAGTTAGGAGATTTTTTTCACTTTTTTTTTTTTTGATAGACAACACATAGTTCAACTGTCAAAGGGTAGCCAAGAGAGTATCTTCCATCTACCCTTGTCTCCACCCTTCTCCTCTCACCCAATTTCTCTGCATCCACCCCAGTGTAATCACTGCTGCAGTTATTTGTATTTCCAGACTGGTTACACATGTGCTTACGGAAATACAAGCAAAGAACCACAGCTGATCCTACACGAAAAATGGTCCTTTCTATGCTATAATTTGTTGATGTACTTTTAATTTAATGAGCTTTTTCATGAGAGGAAGAAGAGAAGGGAAATACATTATTTGACAGCAACATAGGGAATATGCACAATTACTCAACAAATTTACAGAGTGGTGGATGTGAGGAATGTCCACTAGTTCAGATAGTCACTCTGGAATTTGTTATTTCTTTTATTCTTCCTCTCCCCTTTACCCTTCATTCCTTCACTTTTTCTTTGTCCCTCCCTTCTTTCTGTTAAGTACTTAATTCTTCAAGTGTATGCCACTATCTTGATCTGCCCAGACGGTGTTAACCTTGGTCTTTCTTGTGAGACTTAGGGCTCTCCCTGAGTAACTGTCCCACACTTACTCTCCCCGCACAATACTTATGCCACACAGGGTTTCTGATGGCAGATTGTCTTCCATCAAAATCTGCAGAAACACTACTGTCAGCTTTAGTAAGAGTCAAGGTAACATTTGCCTGTTGAATGAATCTGACTATCATGTGTAATTTGGCTTGGGTAAATACTCAGCAAATAATCAAACTGTTTCTGCTTCACTACTCCTGGGAATGCAAACTTTTGTGGTGCCAGTTCAGAGGGGCCCTTTGAACTGCTCTTGTCAAAACACCATGTGGGGATTCTCCTGCTAGGGCCAGCATTATAGACACTGCCAATACTTACTCAATATTTTAATAAACATGTTGAGTGGAAATCAACTAGCTAGTTTGTGGAGCTAAATGAATTAGAAGCACAATCAATGAAGCAAGACAAGTGGGTGGCAGAGAACTCTCCCTCATTCCTGTTAACAGGGACAATTCCCTTTCTCTGCCCTCTGCACTAGTTTTACCAGATCCAAAGGTGCTGGATACCTGACGGTAAGTCTGCTCTCAATATGCCCTCTTACCACTTAAAAAGAACTGTGGTCATAACCTATACAAATTCCGTGAAAGCTCTCTCTTTCATATTGGTTCTTTTATTTCCCACCTATGACAATGGTCCCCAGCAGAGCTTACACAATCCTCTGAATCTTTCAGTCATATTGAGGTTGTCATGGCTTGAGGTGAGCTTGTGTCTCTTCTGTGTTTGGAGCAGGTCTCAGTATTGGGTGATTTCCAGAACAGGGTGGTTATGGGTAGAAAATGTTGAGAGATCTTTGGTTATTAATGTATTATTCGGGAATTTTCCATTTCCCACAAATGTGTTCTTTTGAATAATAACTTGATGGAGTTACTTCCACAGGAAATAGTGTTCCTCACAGGGGACTTTGTACTTTGGTGTTGACATGAATGGAGGGGCTATAGTTAGTAGCAGAGCTCGTGATGATAAATAAATGGTTCACCCCTAGGATTTCCTTTGTGCTCCCCTTGGAGACTTGTGTGGGCTGGTCTTATAATTCATGATAAGGAAGGTAAGGAATCTGTCCTGGAATTGGGCGGATTTCAGGCTAATCAGTTTAGGGAGAGGGCAAACCAATGAAGGGGACACAGTGATGCTGCTGGATAAAGACAGCTGTGAATGATCAGCATTATTCTTCCATGTCCTCTCTCTCTCTCTCTCTCTCTCTCTCTCTCTCTGTGTGTGTGTGTGTGTGTGAGAACTCTCAGGTTCTTATGCTTCCTTATTTTCACAAGTATTTAAGGTCTGGGGAGAGAAAAGGTGCTATTTTGGTTGAGGTCAGATTCAGATCTGAGTGAAGAAGGGGGAAGATTCCTGCGTTGAGCCTGGTGGGCTCTGTTAGGGGCTTTTGACTTGGGGTCCTACTTTTTCAAGGCAAGTTAGTTGCTTTTTCTTTGGGGCCATCCATGACCAGCCCATTCTCACTTGCTGGAATTCTTACTACCAGCACCCAGCTCCTGTCTCTTGCCCACAGTTTTTGGTATCTCTGTATCCTTAGCCACTCAGAACTCCCATTCACCCAACTATCTATGATGAAGTTCAGACTGGCCCTGTCCCATCTACTCCTTCCCTGCCTTCGTCCATGCAGCCTCTGGTGCCTCACTGGAATTCAGGTATTTGAATAATGCTTTATGGAGGTTCTGATTACAGCTACCCCATGCTGATTTTAATTATCTCTTTCAGCTTCTGATTTATATTCTGAATTCACCACAGGACCTAGAGTTCTTGCAGTCATGGCAAGGTCACCCTGCTCTTCCTTATTTTAGTTGTGGAGTTGGTCTTCAGTGATTACAGTGGCTCATTTTTGTGTTGAGGCATGACACAGCAAGAACAGTGGATCTGGAGATAAAGAATTAAATGGTGGTGTCCCTACTTAGTAGGAGTAGACCTTGGGTAGTTCTGGAATCTCAGGGTTGTCTAAACTGGAGAGCATGATATCTACTGTCTAGGCTTATGATAGATGCCAAAGAAGCCATGTTCACATGGGCCCTGGCACCAAGTAGACTGCAATAATAGATTCTTTTTCCTTTCTTCACTTTTCTCTCTTCCCCCATAGCCAGAAATTTACATGGGAACTAGAGTTCAGCTTCCTCTGTCTTTAGAATGTGCTGCTGTTCAAGCTACTGTGCCCAACACCTCCTTCCCAATCCACACATGCTATTGCGTAACCTGAGTGAGTGTCAGGTTAAGGTTATACATTAAAAACTTCCCCATAGACATTCCTCTTTAAGTAATGAGAGAGCCTGGTTGTTTTTAAGTAGATGTTGGTTCCTCCTGGGCAAGGTCAATGATGACTTGACATGTGAGCACAGAGGGATACTTTGGCAAATACCATCGCTTGCTTATTTCTGCTAGGCAGGATTTGAGCCACACTTATGTGGCTGTAGGATGATGAGGTTGTAAAAAGCACAAAGAAAATCTAGGCAGATGAAGGCTCAGGATGATGGCTCGGGGGGAGGGGGGAATGTGTGTGTGTGTGTGTGCATGATTCCTTCCTGTCATCTCTCTCCAGGCTGAGCTCTTATTCCTGGGATCTGCTGCCTCTGCCTGGAGAGATTTATGTTGGAGACACTTGGACGAAAACAAGTATTTGGACATAAAGCATACATTCTCACAGGGGAAGGTGAGGGAAGGGGAGCTTGTGATATTGCCCTCAAGATCATGAAAATTTTACCTTGGGAACTGAAAGAGCCTCTTTTTATATATCAAGCTTAGGTATGCATATGCCATGCCTATTAATATACAATCTACCTTGATATCAAAATTTCATAGGGCCTATTTAGAGGAAAAAGTTTCCTTAAGGGGAAATACTAAAATGGAAGTTTGGGAAATACTGATCTAAAGCAGTGATTCTTGACTTTGATTTCTTCACTAGAGGACTTTCAAAAATCTCAATCATCAGACCAATCAAATCAGAATCTTTAGAACTGGTCTCAGAGATTAGAGATTGATCTCAAAGATTCCTTTAGAATTTTAAAAACTCTCCAGATAATTCCAATATACAAACAAGTTTGACAGTTCCTGTTCTTAAGCCCTGGTACTCAAAGTGTTGTCTGTGGGTCAGCAGCATCAGTGGAAGTATGTTAGAAATGCAGACCCTCCAACCTTGGTCATTACATGGTCATTAAAGTTGAGAAGCACTTGGGAAATCATTTCTCACTAACAAAACCTCAGAGATTTCAGGCAACTGCATTTGTCCACTGTCAACATGTTTCCAGTTTCATTGTTAGTCTTTGGAATGAGTGACATGGTGTATCAGGGGTGATCCAAGTGCATTTGTGCCCCATGAGCTTTCAGAAACTGAGCAATTTGTGCCTGGGATGGCAATTAGCAGAATTTGTGCCTGGGATGGCAATTAACAGAAACAAAAGGTCAATGTTCATCACCTGGAAGTAAGAGAGGTAGGATCTTATCATTACACAAATTACCTTGTAGTTGGTCATTCTTGGGCAAGAGGCTAATGCATGGAAAGTTATGTTTGAGGCAAGATAGCATGGCAAGCTTATGGGAAGAATGAGGTAAAACTGTTGGGAAATTGTACAAGAATCTTTGTGGGGTCTGCCACTCATTTGTTCACATGTGTATTCATTTATTTAAAAAAATGATAGTGAGTGGTCCTAAGATTCTGGTCACCAGTTTTAATGTCTGTGTGGAGATTTCCCAAACCACCTGCAACATCAGTCATGTGTCCTACAATTCAGCTCAATTCTGATGCTGTTTACCTGGACATAGCATTTGATTCCATCATGCTAAGAACTTAGTCCCATGAGATTACTCTCCACTTCAGATGGCAGTTACCTAGTTCAAGTTTTTACCTATACTTGTGACCAAGGTATATCAGTATTCCCATGATCCCTTGTTCAGGTTTGAGTTTACTCACTAGCTTACCATTCTTTTTCAAAAGATATTAAAAGACACTAATCAATAGTTGGACAAAGAGATATAGAAAGGAAACAAAGGATCTTTCCCCACAGGGCCTGGGGTCAAGAAAAGCAGCATGTGGAAGTGTTCTGGTTCTCCAAACTGGAATCTATGGATCCCTTCTGTTTGGCTTTTTATAGAGGCTGATTGGTTACTAACTAAAACTCCAGTCCCCTTCCCTTCCCAGGAAATCAGACAGTGGTATGAAAATTTCCATAGCAATCAGCCTTCATCCTTAGGTGGTTAAGTGCATTCTAAAACTAAAAATATTAGCCTAAGAAAAGAAACCATTATGGCCCTCCTCATAGGAGATGCCAATGGTATCCTGTGCTCTGTGTCAGAAAAATATCTCTTATAAGTCACAATATCACTGGCCTTTATTTGGATTTGACCTGGAGTAGTTGTGAAGGAAGAAGGAATAAATATGACAGACTTTGGAGGGAGAGTTTTGAAATTTTCCAAGGAAATACAGTTGGATCTGCATATCTGTGAGTTCCATATCATAGGAGTCAAACAACTTTGTTGTTAGGCTACAATGGTCCAGTCTGTATTGAACACATGCAGACTGTTTTTCCTTTCATTATTCCCTAGACAATATAGTGTAATAGCTACTTACATTGCACTAGATGTTATAAGGAATCTAGCAGTGATTTTAAGTACTTGGAAGGATACTTTTATATCAGGACTTGGGTGTCCTTGCATATTGGTATCCTTGGGATGGTGGTATCCTGGAACCACTTTGTCTTGGATACTAAAATAGGAGGAATCAGCTAGTGACAGTCAACTTAAAAATATTTTTATTGAAATATACATATGTGTACTCCTTTTAAAATCTAGGGCTTATAGAATCATTTTGTAATGGATTACTTAACAAATAAATCAAGGGTTTGATGTTGGCCATTTAATGTACACAACAAAACACATTTCTGTAATGTTAAACTACCTGTTTTATACAGGCATATGTTTGGGTTGGGGTGTCACAATATTTCATTGTTCATTGCTGAAAACTATTACTTGATATTTTATGAAATGTTAATAGAAGGACATATACTGGTGAGTCCATCATTATTTGCACCAACTCAGCAGATTGTCAGTTGATGTATTACTGAGTCAAGCTGTCTACCCCTTGGGGTTTCTGCATCTACTGCAGGGATAATTATTCTTAATTGTAGTTTCATAATTTAACCAATTTAAGGATACCAGAATAAAGTATTTGAAGCTATTATGTGGCTAATGGTTTAGACATTTTCATATCTGTTCCTTAGGGTGATAAATGCATAATGTGTTCAACTTTTCCACCAGCATTAACTTCTCACATTCAAAATGTTGAATTAAATGATGTAGCGTCCTTAGCAGCATCATAGATTTTGTTTAATGGGCAATGTCTAAATCTGAACCTAATTCACCTCAAGTTAATGTAATTTTTAGTTAACGTAAATTTTCCCACAAGGGGTATTCAATGTAAATCTATCAGACATGTATGGATCCCTGTGACCTCATAAAGACCTCTCTGGAGATTACATAAAAATCCACTCATATCCTCATTATCACCCTGATGACCAAAGTGACACGAAATGGTAGGAATGATATAAAGTGTAGCAAGGGTATTCTCACTCATGTTTCCTCAATCTTAGAAAGGCCTATATATTGAACATTCATGCTTATAATAAGAGTTATTATTTTATTGTATATTTACAAAGCACTGTAAAATATTTCTTAAAACTTCTTCCCAGCCCCATTTTGAAGTTGCCAAATTTTCCCTTCTCTTTTTTTCAAGCCACTTACCTGAAACACAGGGCAGGTAGACAAATAAGAACTTTATCAGGCCTCTCCTTATCTAGACATTCTTCTATGTTGGATTTTCATGATTGTAGAGCATAATCTATGGACAGGTTACCTGAGTTTTGATATCAGTTCTACCACTCACCAGCTATCGTTTCCATCCATTCACCTGCTCATCCTATAATACTTGTTTGAATTTCAATTACCAGAGATGGCGAATCAGATATATATAATATTTATTTCAAAGACCTTGCAGGGTCTAGAGTTGCTTATAGTGAGTATAAATCAAATGGATACAACCTGTGTTTCTTATATGTCAAATAAAACAATAATACTAAACTGTTGGGATTGAAGAGAGGAGGAAATGACCTGGTCAATTCTCAATAAGTGATAGCTGTCACTGAACGGGAGCTACCTCATACTTTATAGATAAACATTGCTGCCAAGATGGCCAATAGGCACATGAAAAGATGTTCATCATCACTTATCATTAGGGAAATGCAAGTCAAAGCCACAATGAGATGCCACACCAATGAGAATGGCCCATATTAAAAAACCCAGAAATTTGAGTATTGGTGAGAGTGTGGAGGAAAAGGAACCCTCTAACACCATTTGTAGGACTATAGAATGATCAAAACCCAATGGAAAGCAGTGTGAAGTTTCCTCAAAAGACTGAAAATGGATCTGCTATGTGAAGCAGTAATTCAACTCCTAGATATCTACCCAAAGAACACAAAAACACTAATTTGAAAGGAAACCTTCATACCTGTTTATTATACTATTTACAATAGTTAAGATATGTAAACAACCTAAATGCCCCCAGATGAGTGGATCAAGAGTGACATATGTATATATATGTATATATGTATATATATATAATATATGTATATGTACATCTGCAATGGAATACTACTCAGTTATCAAAAAGATCAACTTGTACCATTTGAGGCAGCATGGATGGGACTGAAGAGATGAAATAAGTCATAAGGAAAAAGAGAACTACTGGGTGATTTCATTTATATTTGGAATGTAGAGAAACCTAACAAAGGTCAAAGATAAACTAAAAACTAACCTTGAATGCTAACCATAGAATGGATGCACCTAGTAGGGGGTGAAAAAGGAGTGGTGGTGTGGAGTGGGTGAGGATGAGCACCCAGTGGATTATTATAGAGGACTATGAATGCTTTGTTGGAGGGAGAGCTACCGTGACCACCCCAGAAGGGAGAAATCCTATATTGTTTATGAAAATTAGCAAGGATGTGAAACAAGGATACTTCATTAAAAAATAAACAAATGCATATATTTAAAAACAAATGGCCAACAGACACATGAAAAATTGCTCAATATCACTAGCAATCAGAGAAATGCAAATCAAAACCACAATGAGATACCACCTTACACCAGTAAGAATGGCCCACATCAAAAAAACAGGCAACAACAAGTGCTGGCGTGGATGTGGAGAGAAAGGAACACTCTTACACTGCTGGTGGGAATGTAAACTCGTCCAG
>PVHY01032792.1:0-10971 GCA_004024945.1 Uropsilus gracilis
CCCCCCCTCTCTTTCTCTCCTCTTTCTCTCTCTCTCCCCTCCTTAAATCCCCTAATACTAATCCCAATGAGAAGGTGTGGCTTCCCCTCTCCAAATCTCCACCCACCAATAAACAACAGCTGCTATTCCAATGCAGCACAACCATTTGGACCAACCAGTTCAACCACTAGAGTCTACTCATCCATTACTAAGAGAAGGTCATTACAGGGAAAGCCGAAAGAGAAAAGCATATTACCCCCATGTCATGTAATTCATGTTTCTGGAGATAAAACCTGGAAACAGAGTAAATGTCTATCAAGTGGGGTATAAGACGTGCATATTCATACCTGGATGTTTATTGCAGCTCTTTTTACAATAGCTAGGATATGGAAGCAACCCAAATGCCCCACAATGGATAAATGGTACAAAAAGCTGTGGTATATGTACATGATGGAATATTATTCATCAATCAAAAATGTCTTTAAGTCTTTAACCCTTAAGTCTTTCAGGGTAACATGGATGGAGCTAGAAGGAATCATGTTAGCGGAAATAAGCAAGAAAGAAAAAGATAAATACTGGATGGTCTCACTTCTAGGAGGGATAAAGGAAAAACAAACAGACAGACAAGGGAAATTTAAAATTAACTCTCAGCAAAATTGGAGCATAAAGTATAGTGGGGGTGGGGCGAAAGCCAGAGTGGGAGGGCCATAAGATTATGGGTCATGGATGAGAAAGTGGTGGGAGAACCCCAGAGTAGATAATGATGTAAAATAAAACTATAAAAATAAATAAATAAATAAATAAAAAGAAGACAGGCTTATCCTGTAAACACAGGATAGAAAGTGACTGACCTGGGTGTGATGGCACACACCTTTAACTCCAGCCTTGTGAAACTGAGACTAGGAATAGCTTGAGTCCACAGGTTTGAGAATGCCCTGGGCAACATAGCAAGAGCTAGTCTCAAAAAACAGCTGGGCATGGTGGTGTGCTCCTGTAATCCCAGTTAATGGGAGGCTGAGGCTAGGGACCACTTGATTCCACGGGTTCAGGACTACCCCAGGCAACACAGTGAGACCTAGTCTCTAAAAAAAAAAGAAGAAACATTGAATTGAATCTCATTGAACTGACTGAGACTTAAGGTTCCCAGAAATGTAACCTTAAACCAAGCTGTCAGGAGTCACCTGAGCAACGCTAGGTAGATCACCTGCCAGACAGCCCTCAAGGATGGTAACTTGACCGCAACACCCCACTTTTTTGCCTACTCTAACTTCCTTGTTCCTGCTCCCATGTGCCCACAAAAGTCTTTCCCTTTGAAAGCCTCCTCAGAGCTTTTTTCTCCCTAGGTTGGCTGCGACCCAATTCAGGTTTACTTAAGGATGAAACAAATGTAAAATTGTGATACGCTTCAGTTTACCTTTCAGCAGTCTTCTCTCAGTTGACCAGGACCAAGGACGCCACAGTGAAATGGAGCAAACCCAGAAGAGGATGCCCTGTCGTGGGTCCTCACCTGGGGGCTATGACTGCGGACACAGAGGGAGAAGCGACAATAGCCGCACTTATTTTCAAGGGATGACAGAAGGGAGACCGGGGCCAGGTATATAGGCTAGCATGTGGCCAAGTGCAGTCTGTCCTGTCTGCTGAGGCTACCTGTGTTGTAGTCTAAAGCCACCAGGAAACGCCGGGCATGGTGTTGTATCTGTAGTCCAAGCTCTGGGAAGCAAGAGGCCTGGGATCACTTGGGTTGATGGATTCGAGACTACCCCGGGGAAGATAACGAGAACTAGTTCCAAAAAATAGCTGGCCGTGGTGGCGCATACCTGTAATCCAGGTGCTGGGAGGCAAGAGGCCTGGGATCACTTGAGTTTGCAGGTTCGAGACTATCCCGGGCAACATCTCAAGACCTGATCTTAATTTAATAAAAGCAGCCAGGTGCAGTAGCGGGTACCTGTAATCCCAGCTACCTGGGCGGCTGAGGCTGAGGATTGCTTGGGTCTGTGGAACTGGGACTACCCCGGGCAATATAGCAAGACCTAGTTTCAAATAAAATAAAATAAAGTCACAGGTAATAGATGGCAGTTGTCTGCTTAGTAGAGACCAGATGAGAGGCGGAAGCCCAGTCCCATAAGAGATGGCCAGTCTGCAGATAAGAGACTGGAGACTGGAGTGGGCTACCCCATGGAGGAGTTGGCCAACTGCACATGGAGGGAACAGCCTCCCAGAGCAAGGAGCAACGCTGGGAGTCAGCCTCATGCAGCAGGGCCAGCTACAGGAGCTGAGGCAAATGCAGGGAGCGGGAGCTGCATGCACGGGGACAAGGCTCCGTGATGCCCTGGAGAAGCCAGAGCACAGAAAC
The DNA here is from genome assembly GCA_004024945.1 of Uropsilus gracilis. NCBI lineage: Eukaryota > Metazoa > Chordata > Mammalia > Eulipotyphla > Talpidae > Uropsilus > Uropsilus gracilis. The sequence goes on from PVHY01032792.1 coordinate 2,333, forward strand.
TGGAGGGCAAACTGATACAAAGAGAAACAGGAGCCAGGAAGTGGAACCACAGACCAGAGTCACACACATCCTGGCCCACCACAATGACAGAGATCCCCTGGGTTTGGCGTTTAGACTCTGCTCCACCCCTTTCCCAGCAGTCAACCCCTGATGTCCTGGCAGAGTGGCACCTTGCCTACCAGCCCGGTCACCACATGATCCCATGTCACCCTCAGGCAGCCCTGAGATGGGTACGCAGAGCTCAGGAGGCTCGCCCAGCAGTTTGCCCTGCAGACTGGGGAGGCAGGAGTCCATCACACACAGCTGGGACATGGGGGTTTCAAGACCTATTGTGCAGGGAGAAAAAACCAAGGGCAGAGAAAGACGTGTGCCTCGGAGAGGGACACCTCGCCCCTCTGTGGGTGTGTATGTCCAGAATCATCTGAGCAGAAAGACGAGTGGGAAGGCACCTGGTACACAGGGCATTAAGATAAGGAAAAAAACAATGAACAAGATCTTCAACCAATAACACGGATCATTGCTGAGGGCACAAGGAAGAGTCTGGCTGAACAATCAGAGATAGTTCAGGCTCCACTTGCCAACTGGAAGCAGAAATGAGTGGACAGAGCTCGTGGCCAGTGAGACATCGGTACCTAAGCTGGTACTCTCTGTGCCAAGGAGCCTTGGTGCTATCTGTGCCAAGGAGCCGAGAACGGATGCCTCACCTGGCAGCCAGTGACTTTGTTGGAAAACCATATGACTACTATGCAAGAGCAGCAGCAAAGAAAGCAAGCAAGCAAGCTGAGAGGGTGGGGGAATTGTTAGGATGTCCATGGGAGAAAAGAAAGAGGTTCAAGCCGGCGTGGGTGGCACATGCCTATAATCCCAGTTACCCGGGAGACTGAGGCTGGGGATCACTTGAGTCCGCGGGTTCGAGACAATCCTGGGCAACATAACTAGACCTAGTCTCTTAAAAAAAAAAAAGAAAGAAAGAAAGAAAGAAAGAAAGAAAGAAAGAAAGAAAGAAAGAAAGAAAGAAAGAAAGAAAGAAAGAAAGAAAGAAAGAAAGAAAGAAAGAAAGAAAGAAAGAAAGAAAGAAAGAAAGAAAGAAAGAAAGAAAGAAAGAAAGAAAGAAAGAAAGAAAGAAAAAGAAAGTTCCATCCCTCAGACAAGAACTCAACAGAAGCTATGGGTAAAATGAAAGGCAACTGGCGCTCAACATACAGCAGTGAGCTGACTCTTGGGCAGAGAGGGTCAGCTGTCAAGGGTGAGGGGGGGGTCAGTGCTGTCCAGTGGACTGAACCCACAGGGAGAGGAAACCCCTGGTCTGGAAAGGAGCTGGAAATCTGTGGTGTGGCAGGTGAACAACTGAACCAGGAACAAGTGGAGGAAGATACAGAACACTGAGACCAGGGCAAAGATCCTTCCACCCATGCACACAACTGCAAGAGACCTTGACATTGAAAGCTGAAAGAACCAACTTTCAAAGAGAGACAGGGGCCAGAGCAGGTGGAAGAACTATGAGTTCCTCCACCCACACACACAATTGCAAGAGACCTTGACATTGAAAGTTGAGGGAACCAGCTTTGCCAGCATTGACCAAGATCGATTAAAGCTACAGTTCTGCCTAGGAGTGAACATGGCGATCTCTTGGCTAACTGGGGAGTTACAGTTAATGGTTGTTCCTAACTGAGGAACACTTGAGCAAAACAAGCTGGTCCCAGCCTGGGTGTGGCCCCATCAGATAAGCACTCCTGCCTTTAGCATTAACAGCCTGTGTTTGATGAAGAGCCTCATTCTCTCACAGATGCGCAGAAAGGCATGCTGGGAATCGAGGAACACCAGGGTTAGTAAACAAGCAGGTGCTAGTGCCTCGTCTCAAAGACCCACGGACCACAGACCCTTGCCCAGCTCTTTTTTTTTTTTGAGACCAGGTCTCGCTATTTTTTGCCCATGGAACTGCAGGCTCATGTTACCGGGGGTACCACGGACTCAAGCGATCCCCAGCCTCAGCTTCCCAGGTAGCTGGGATTACAGGCGCGCACCACCACACCCAGCTATTTTTTGGAACTTGGTCTCGCTGTGTTGCCCGGAGCGGGACTCAAACCGTGATCCCTAGCCCCAGCCGCTTCATAGGCTGAAGCTTACAGGCATGAGCCACCGTGCCCGGCTCAGTTGTTTTTGACCCCCTTGTTATAAATGCCCCTGCTTGGGCCAGGTGCGTTGGCACGTGCCTTTAATTCCAGTCTAAGAAGGGAGGCTGAGACTAGGAATCGCTTGAGTTCACGGGTTAAAGAGCCACCTAGGGCAACATAGTGAGACCTAGTCTCAAAAAATAGCTGGGCTGACCAGCTGCCTGGTTAGCTCAGTTGTTAGAGCTTGGCCTTCTTAATCTCAGGGTTGTGCATTCAAAAAATAGCTGGGCGTGATGGTGTGCACCTGTAATTCCAGCTACCTGGGAGGCTGAGGCTGGGGATCAATTGGGTCTGTGGCACCACAGGCAACATGAGTCTGGTTCCCCCGGAAAAATAGTGAGGCCTAGTCTCAAAATAAACAAATAACAAATAAATGCCCCTGCCTGCTTCCAAAGAGCAGGACACTGGTCTTTCAGATGTGAGTTGGCCCCTTCCTCATTTCGTCAACAAGTTAAAATCCATTTTCCTTTTTCTCAGACTCTGTTTTCCTTTTATTGGCGGAGGGGAAGGAAACCAGTGTTCGGTCACAATATCACAACTGCTTCTGAAACTGAGTGCAAAGAGGGCAGGAAAGCTAAGCAGGAAGACATACGAATACCAAGGGCTGGAGCCAAATCAAGGCACAGTGCCCCACAGAGAACAGGACACTGTGGGTTCTTCCATCCACACACACAACTGCAAGAGACCAGGTTCCGACAACCATGAGGTTTGTTTTACAAAGGAAAACAAAGAGTTTAATGTAGCCATGTGGGGCCAGTTACCTCACCCGGTTAGTGCCCACCAGGCAGGAGAGTGCCAGTCACCTGTCACCAGGAGCACTGGACAGCGGCAATGCTTAGGAGTGGCCACCAGGAGTGCACCACCACCAAACAGCTCTTGGGGACCCCAGGCCCAGGCCTTTGGTGCTTCTGTCAGACAATGTCAGAGACAGGACCGAGGCCCAGTCTCTGCAAGTTGTCAGTCAGCCTCTCTTCCTCAGTGGCCGGCTGCTGGAAGCTGGTGCTGGCCCCTCTTCCTTCTTCAGAGGCCAGGACTGGAGACCTTCTCTTCTCCCTCAGGCTGGAGTGACTTCTTCAAGGCTCAGACAGTTCTCGGAGGCTGCGGCAGTTCTCTCAAGCACATCCTTGGAGACTGGAGCTCATACCCTTTCCCTGGTTTAAATCTCCCTGGTGAAGAGCACAAAAGATCAGGATAGTTAACAAATGTTAGTGAAGTGGGAAAGCCCTGGGGTATAAAAACAAAAACATTTACCAGATATCAGAAGAGAACAATGGGCCAAACAACCAACAACTGAACATCAACTTAACTAACCAACAAATTGCAGAAAAATGGGAGATAGAGTGACTGGAGGGGGGATACAGTGGGGGTGATATGGAGGGAGGAGGAGGGATCAATTAATGCACAATTGTGACAAATCAATAAAATGAATTTTTAAAAAAATAAAAAAGAAAAAAGAAATATAAAAATAAAATAAAAAAATAAATCTCCCTGGTTTAAATCCACCCTCAGGGAGCCCCACCCTATAATTGAATTGAACTATCTTTTTTTTTTTTTTTTTTGAGACGAGGTCTCGCTATTTTTGCCCGTGAAACCGCAGGCCCTCGTTGCCCGGGGTACCATGGACTCAAGCCATTCCCAGCCTCAGCTTCCCAGGTAGCTGGGATTACAGGTGCGTGCCACCATGCCCAGCTATTTTTTGGAACTAGGTCTCACTACGGGCCCCAGACGGGACTCGAACCGCGATCCCTAGCCCCGGCAGCTTCATAGGCTGAAGCTTACAAGCACGAGCCACCGTGCCCGGCAACTTGAACTATCTTTCACCCCTGTGGCTGATTGAACTATTTCAGGAGACCACCACAGAGGTTACCAACCTTTACCCAGTCTCACTTTTTTTTTTTTTTTTGAAACTAGGTCTCGCTATTTTTGCCTGTGGAACCGTTGGCTCAAATTGCCCTGGGTACCATGGACTCAAGCAATCCCCAGCCTCAGTTCCCAGGTAGCTGGGATTACAGGTGCACACCACCACACCCAGCTATATTTTTTTGGAACTAGGTCTCGCTGTGTTCCCCCAGCGGGACTCAAACCGCGACCCCTGGCCCCAGCCCTGGCTTCCTAGGCTGCTGCTTACAGGCGTGCGCCACCATGCCTGGCTTCCCAGCTATTTTTTGGGACTAGGTCTTGATGGGTTGCCCCAGGGCGGGTCTCGAAACCACGGACTCAAGCAACTCCTAGTCCCAGGCTCGCTCTGTGGGCTGGATTAAAGGCACACGCCACCATGCCCAGCCTTTTTTTTTTCCTTTTTTGAGACTAGATCTCACTATGTTGCCCCAGGTAGTTCCAATCCCATAGACTCAAGCAATTCCCAGCCTCAGTCTCCCAGGTAACTGGGATTACAGGCACTCGCCACTGCGCCCAGCTGCTTTTTTTGAGAACCAGGTCTCACTGTGTTGTCTGGAACTCAAGTGATCCCAGGCCTCTTGCCTCCCAGCACTTGGACAACAGGCGCTCTTCATCATGTATGACTTCTGCTCCAGTTTCACTTCTGTCAAAATTTCTTTTTTCAACATGGAAATGCAACTCAAAGCTGAGGAACAAAAAGCAGAAGGAAAAACAGTCGCACAAAAAGAGATTTTAGATCAGTTGACATCCTCAGATTAGAAAATCGTTATTGTTCTCAATTGGCGACGCCTTTCGAATTGGGTTTATATACGGCCAAAGAAACTCACTAGTGGGCCTTCGGGAGAATTGTATTGAGGCATTAAATGCATCCAATGCATCGGTGTCTGAAAATCACCTGCAGAAAAGTAACTCTGGCCTCGCCTAGATGGGAAGGGGTTTATAGCTGTTATTAGATACCTGCTGCGTACCCACAACACACCGATAAAGCAGGGAGTCGTCGAGCAGGTTGCTAAAGGCAGATCTGCTGAAGAGGAGTGAGATCCTGGTCTTGTTTTATTGTTGGAAATATTATATAGAGTGTCTATCCCACGGGGTAGGAGGGCCAGGGGAAGCGGGAAAATATGTCATTAAGGCTTTAGGCTTTAGGCAGGAGGTGTCTGCTGACTGAGTATCTGATCAATCATTTTATACTGTCATTGAACCATACTCTTGACCTCTACTCATCATGGTTCCAATCTTATCAACAAAGCATTCTTGTGATTAAGACTGGGTTATCAATTATCAATGTCAGAGTCTCGAATCCATTGTTGGCCCTCCTGGTCATGCCTTTTTTCTTTTTTAGACTAAGTCTCACTATTTTTGCCTGTGGAACTGCAGGCTCACGTTGCTCAGGGTAGCACGGACTCAAGCAATCCCCAGCCTCAGCTTCCCAGGTAGCTGGGATTACAGGCTCACGCCACCACGCCCAGGTATTTTTTTTTGGAACTAGGTCTTGCTACTTGCCCCCGGTGGAACTCGAACCGCCATCCCTGGTCCCAGCCGCGGTTTCCTAGGTTGGCGCTTAAAGGCATGCACCACCGTGGCCGGCTTCAAATACCATAATTTTCTGACCCATTAGTTTTGGGCCATTTGGGTTGTTTCCATACCCTGGCTATTGTAAACAATGCTGCCATAAATGTGTGAGTACAGGTGTCCTTTTGAATTAGTGTTTCTATAACCTCTGGGTAGATTCCCAGTGGTGGGATTGCTGGATTGAATGGTGGTTCCATTTTCAGTAGCTTGACGGTCCTCCACACCACCTTTCATAGTGGCTGGACCAATTTGTAGTCCCACCAGCAGTGTAAGAGTGTTCCTTCTCTCCAAACCCATGTCAGCACTTTTTGCCTGTTTTTCTGAAACGAGCCATTCTTACTGGTATGAGGTGATATCTCGTTGTGGTTTTGATTTGCATTTTGTTGATTACTAGTGAGGTTGAGCATTTTTTCATATGACCATTTGCCATTTGTTATTTCCTCTTTGGAGAAGTGTCTGTTAAGCTCTTCTCCCCATTTTTGACTGGGTTTTTGTTTTATTTTTAGACTATGGCTTACTATTTTCACCTGTGGAACCTCAGGCTCACATTGCCTGTGGTACCCAGTCAGCCCGGCACCATGGCTTGTGCCTGTAAGCTTCGGCTAAGGATGGTGGTTTGAGTCCGGCTCAGGGCACCATAGCGAGACCTAGTCCCCAAAAATAGCTGGGTGTGGTGATGTGCACCTGTAATCCTAGCTACCTGGGAAGCTGAGGCTGGGGATCGCTTGAGTCTGTGGTACCCTGGGCAACGTGAGCCTGCAATTCCATTGGCAAAAACAGCGAGGCCTAGTCTCAAAAAAAAAAAAAAGTGCTAACAAGCTTAAACTTGTCTGGATAACATGACCAATATTGTACAATAATTATGAAATAAAAAACTTAACAAAAAACTTGCCTGGATATACATTATTCGTTATTGATTCCACCCTCTGGTAAAAAGTTCATAATGAATCAGTCCTCATGATCTGAATGACTGCTCAAGGAGCTGCTTGCTGAATGGGTTCTTGAAACTGCTTCTGGCCCAGTCCAAAGTTCTTTGGAGCAGTTCATCTAAGACAGGTAATGTGGTTTCTCTGTAATGGATCCTTGACTCATTTTTCAAATGGCTCCACAAATGTCATGTTTTTAGATGGTGACTAACCATCTAAAATGGTGACTTCATTTAGATGGAATGGAGCAAGTGAAATTCTCATTTTGTTGCTGAGAGTATAAAATGGCAAACTATTTCATAAAACAGCTTGATAGCGTCCAATAAAGTTGCATTTGCACAGGAATTTCACACCTAGGCGTAGATCTACCTCCCAGCAAATTTGTGCATACTTCCACAAAATTACTCATGTAAGAATGTATGGAGATGTTTAATTCAGAGAACCTTAAACAGGAAACAATCCACAATTCCATCTACAGGTGAACAGATGACCAAATGGTTTTCTATTTAAACATTAGTGTGTTGCTCAGTAATAAAAAGTACAAACACAAGTAAACCTTATTATTCTTGGACTCAGTATTTGAGAACGTTCTTATTTGCTTAAACGTATTTGTAAATCTATAATCAATAGAGCATTTTCATGGTCATTCACCATAAACTGGTGGAAAGTTGGGATCATCTATGATACCTGGTTCCAGTGCCTTCATGTTAAATTCTCATACTATACAAACACATCAGCCCAGTGCGGTGACATGCCTGTAATCCCAGCTATTTGGGAGGCTGAGGCTTAGAATCACTTGAGTCTGTGGGTCAGGGACTACCCTGGGCAACATAGCAAGACCTAGTCTCTAAGAAAAAAATAAATAAATAAAAGTAAATATAAATAAATAAACAATGCGTCATTTTCAAGTTGCCATCAGTGAACTGTTTTTAAAATTATGTGTCTATTGTTGGTTATTTTGCTGTTTAAAATGATCCCAAGTGTATTTCTGATTTGCTATGTAGTGTTCTTAAGAGCAGCAAGGCTGTGATGAGCCTTCTGGAGAAAATATATCTGCTGGATAAACTTCTTTCAGACATAAGCTATGTAATCATATTGATGGTCAATGTTAGTGAATCAAAAATAATACATATTAAATTGTTGCAAAACACATAAAAAAGGTAGTTATTTTGATTTTTGCTTCTTTACAGCTATTGATTGGTTGATGTACATTATAAATCCCTAATGTTATAGATATATGTTTGTTTATATGTATTGATGAACTTCTAGTAACTAGAGACTCCTAAGAAGCTAATCCCCTTTCTCCCAGATTCAGGACTCACTAATTCAGTGTAACTGGACATTCCATAGAACCAAATGTTCATAATAAGAGTTAATTATACGATTATACATGCAACAACACAGATGAATCTCACAGACACTGTGAGCCAGACACAAAAATTATGTGTTATACGGTTCCATTCGATCAGACTCAGAAATAGGAAAACTTCATCTATATAAGTTAGAGAGCATGATGGAGGAGTAATGATTGGAAAATAGCATAAGAGCACTCTGTGGGCTGATAGAAATAATCTATATCACTGGGCGTGGTGGCATGTGCCTGTTGTCCAAGTGCTGGGAGGCAAGAGGCTTGGGATCGCTCAAGTTCGTGGGTCAAGACTACCCCAGGCAACATAGCGAGACCTTGTTTGAAAAACCATCCAGGCATGTTGGCAGGTGCCTGTAATCCCAGCTACCTGGGAGACTGACGCTGGGGATCGCTTGAATCTGTGGTGCCCCGGGGCAACATGCAAGACCTAGTCTGAAAAAGAAAACAAACCCTATATCTTTATCTGGGAGTTGAAAATTAAGACAGAAAATTGTTTCTTTTCTTTTGTTTTTTTAAACATTTTTATTGGTTATGTATTTTTTTCTTATGTCATCATATACCCCAAAGTTCTCCCACCTTGTCACCCATGAACCATCATCCTGATCCCTTGTGCTCACCCTTCCCATGAATTTGTCCTTCCTCCCTCCACAACATGGATGGTGCTAGAAGGAATCATGCTAGAGGAAATAAGGCAGAAAG
>PVHY01032793.1:0-11609 GCA_004024945.1 Uropsilus gracilis
AGCAGCAAATAATAAGTACATACAGAAGTGAATTTATGAAGAAAAATTAAGCAAAGTAGGGGTTCAAGAGTTGGCAGAAGGAGAAGGAAGATGTTTTCATCAGGGTTCCAACAGGAAAGAGCATTATTGAAAGATGGTTATGTAAAGTGCATTATTTACAAAGGGAATATTTACCAAGGTTTGTAAGTTAGGAAGCCATAGAGGGCAGGGTCATATCCCAGGGCTCGCAGCGAAAGAACTGAAAATACATCCATAACTAGAAAGGCTCTGGGTGGGACTAGAGGGAGATGATCAGGTGGTGCCTGCAACCTGGATTGAGGAAAACCCCCAGTTCATGTCATCTTAGCTATGGCTTCAGATGCTACGTAGCCTCACCTCATCAACTTCTTTCCCTCTGCTCCAACTGCAGCTTTGCATTGGCCAAACCCAACCAGAGCCCAGAAAGCAAAGGCACTAGTCCATGGAGTCAGTGTCCAGAGGCAGAGAGCAGGGTGGGGATGGGTAGAAAAATATATTTGGGGCTGAGATGCTATGTTAGAGTTTTCCAGGCTCATTTCTATGAGAAAGTGACATAGATGTAGGGGAGGGCACTAAGTGAGGGATGTGAGCGGGCTTTGCAGAGCCCGTGGGAAGGGAGGCTTTCGGGAATAGAGAACAATAAATGCAAGGACCTCAAGCGAGAGGAGCAGGGCATGACTTGGTCAAAGAAGAGGTCAGAGATGACAAAATGCAAGGGGAAGAGTTTCAAGAAGTGGGGTCATAGGTAGCATAGATTGAGGAGCTAAAGAATAAGAAGCTTCTAGAAAACAGAGTTTCAGAATACTAACAAGGCTATCTTTAAACGAGTGCAGTGGACGGTGTTGAAAGCAGAAGGGATGGTTAAAACAGGGACTGAGTTCGATCCAGCAATCCTACTTCTGGGAATCTACCCAAAGGAATGTTACTTCATAAGGACACCTGTACTCAGATGTTTGCCGCAGCACTATTTACAATAGCCAGAATATGGAAACAGCCCAAATGCCCCTAAAGAGATGAATAGATCAGAAAGTTATGGTATATTTACACATGGAATATTATTCAACCATCAAAAAAGACAAATTGGATGCATTTGTGATAACATGGGTGAACCTAGAAGGAAGTGTACTAGTAGAAACAAGGCAGAAAGAAAAATACCGGGTGACCTCACTTATATTCAAGATATAGGAAAAACAAACAAACAAAAGGACAAGAAAAACTTAAAAACTAACAAACTCAGAAAAACTGAAACATGGACCAGTGGGGGTGTAAAATTGGGGGAGGAATGGGCACAAGAGATTAAGATGATCGTTCACAGATGACAAGGTAGTATGAGAACCTCAGGGTATACAACAATGTAAAATATATGTGTGTGCATGTGTTTGTATACAATCAATTCATTATTGACTATTACAAATATTATTGAATAAGTTTTATGCAAATGCATGGTTCATTTTTCATGGATAAAAACCAAAGAGTGGAATTGCCAATGTTTAATACTTTCAAAACACATCCACAGTATTTTCCAAAATGGCTAAATCATACATTCCTCTTCTGAAAGAATTCATGAGATGTGTGAGCCTGCCTCTTCATCCACAACTGATTGGACCAAATGGGAGTACATGATTCCAAATGGATCAACCTGTGTTGCTCTCCTCAGCTCTTGCCATTGGAACACATGAGGGATGCGTGCTTGTCTATGCAGTAACCATGAACTGGAATGACCATGTCTGGTCCACATGTAAGGGAACAGAAGAAAACAAACCACAGAGAAAAGAAGGAAATTGGTTGATTTACAGTAAAAGAAACAAAGCAAGAAGTCATGTGAATCAAGAGAGATGAACAAAGTAGTCTTGGGGCATGAGCTTGGGGGACGGGGTAAGTTCCTAGTTTCAGCCCCATTCGAGGTCAAGCTTATGTCATGACCCCTAATTTTTCCCACAAACTCCAGAGTCCTCCAGTAGTCCTCCTTGTGTTATTATAACTTCAGATCAACATTGTCTTCCAACAATTAAAGATTCCTTAACTAACTCAGCACGCTATGGCTAGATATAGAATGGGTGGAAGAATGGAAGTGTCATCTCGAAAATGAGTAGGAAATCATTTGTATGGCACCATGAAACTATGTGATGTCATCATGTTTCAGCAAGCAGAATGGACTGAGAAAATTGAGTAGAATATTCACTTATTTTCATAAAAGCCTCCTTTAAAAATGTTCAAGTAGGTCATTTTACAATTTAATCAAAAAATAATCATGGCATGAAAAGCTACCAAGAGCCCACACTCATTATGTGCTGAAAGAGTTTGAAATAAAAGATATCACACATTATAATTACATGCTGTTTTAAGGAGCCACCACCAGTCTCCTATTGACTAATCTTGATTATCTATCAAGGACTGGAGAAAGAGAAGTTCCTCAGTCCTGGGGGGTGGTCTAATTGTGAGAGAGGGCTTATGGCTTCCTCTCCTGGGTCCCCTCAGAAGCCTGGCCATGTGACTATGAGAACTTCATCAAAAATCTCTTCTTTGATGCTCCAGAACCTTGGGAAGGCAAGGGTGAAAACAAAGGGAAACATAGTCTTTGGGAGGAAAATAACTAGAAGATCCTAGGGAAGGAAATTGAGCAGATAAATTACTTAATTAAAGGATCTTCATATTTGTTAGATGTTTCTTCTTCTCTCACTAAAGGTAAGTCCCAAGGGTTGGGGACTATGTCAAGCTCCCTCACCCTTGCTGAGGGAGGAAGGAAGGGAGGGAGGAGGAAGGGAGGGAGGGACAGAGAGAGGGAGAGGAGAGAAGGGGGAGGGAGGGAGGGGAAGGAAGGAAGGGAGAGGGAAGAAGAGAGAGAGATGAAGGAAGAGAAGAAGGAGAGGAGGGACAGAGGGAAAGAGGGAGGGAGAGAGGGAGGGAAGTTGGGAGAGAGGAAATTAGAATATCCTCTACTTATCTCTAAATTGATATTAACTCTAAAATGGCACTTGAAAAGTCAATGAAAGAAAAATATTCCAGGCCATAAACTATGTAATCTCTGACAAAATGTGAACTATCCAGGGAAGTTTCTCATGGGTGATGGAAGATTTCACAACCATGGGGAAGTTCAAGGAGGGAAAATATTTTCATTTAGATTATGAAGAGCTATCCCCTCTCTCTTCTGGGACCTATAAGTGAGGACCTGGTGACTCTGACTTTGTGGCAAGACCAGAGAGGACGAGAACTGGTCTTTTTCTGTAGCTCATTCCACTCTAGCCCAGTGTGATCCGGAACAATTCTATGGCAAATCACACTGGTGTGTCCAATTTTTTAGTAGTGAAATTTTAAAAAGGGGAAAGTAAGAGGTAAAATGAGTCTTCATATTATAGTCTATATAAACTGATATATCCAAAGTATTATTCTATCACATGATCAGTATACAAATTACCAGAATGTATTTCAAATACATTTTTCACTCCAAAATCTCAAGATGATGTCTATTTTGTACTAACAGTAAATCTTTTTTGAGGTACTAAATTTTCCTTAAAAATTCTTGCTCTATATCTAAGCTTCTTAATATTTATAGTTGAAATGGTTGGGTTGACATACTCATGTTGTTCTAAACATACTTAAAAGTTTTCCCATGGCTGATTCATATCAGTTTTTAAATTTGAATTTAAATGGATCACATCAACTATAAATAGAAAATTAAGTTAGTTGCACAAGTCACAAGTCAAGGACTCAAGACAAACCCAGTACTTAGCATTTTCCATGTTGAAGAGTATAACAGAGAATATTTCCATCATTGCAGAAAATTCTATTTCATTTTCTGCATTACTACTGAAGTACTAATTTTTTAGCCAATGTTGAGTACAGGTATGTGCTTTACTTACTGTTATATCTGCTAGAGCAATGATTAACAGGTGAGAGATGTCAGAAAGCAGTTGTTGAAAGAATAAATGAATAATAGAGTTATCAAAGAGAGGCTGGAGAGCTTAAAGAAAACATCATAGAGAAGGGGACATTTGTGATGGGTCTTCACGGGTGAATAGGAGTCCGCTAAGCAAATAGTAAAGACAGAAAAGAGCCTTGTGCCAGGTGCTCGATTACAGAAAGATACAATGTGCTGTTAAGAGTACAATATTTTTGGGTTCATCTACTTTGTAAAATTCAGATGAAATCAAACATTTTCTACATTGCTTTTCCATTGTACATCCTTGGGGAAATTTCTTAACCTCTCTTAGGTGCTTGCCTCACTGTAAAATAAGAGCACTGGTTTCAAAGTGTTGTCTTGAGACTAATAAAAGAATTGGTGAAGAGTGTACACCACAGTATCTGGCATATAATAAGCTGTCAATAAATGTGAAACATGGATCACTATTATGTCCAATGTACAGTGAGCAGTGGGCTGAGGACAGTTATACCCACATTCACTCTACCATCTCATTGGCTCCCTTTTTGGGGGACAGCACCCTGACATTTAACAAGGCACCTATGTTCCCCCTACAAGCCTACTTCTCTCAGCCTTACAATCAAGAGAAACCATGGGTCTAAGTTCACATCAATGAAGCAGAAATGGAAGTGTTGTGTGGTATAACTAATAAGTGTTCTTAGAGGGAAGGGCTTCCTCTTCTCCCTTCCACCTTCCTGCTGCTCTGAATGCATGTACCATGCTAAGATGGCAGAGAATGCCCTTCCAAAAGTCCAAAGATCCAGGAGCATCTCTCAGTGAAGCAGTTTTCTCTAGTTTTCTCTGACCACAGAACCAGCTTGTTGAAGATCATCTCTTGGCACAAGTACTTTATGAAACAAAACTCTGGGAAACTCTTCTAGGGGATCAGAATTCTTACTGAAAGAAATAAAAGTGGACAGTGATGACCTCCTAGGATGATAGGTGAGGTCTTCCCTGCTCAGGAGTGCTGGAGCGGGGGGGGGGCTGATGGGCTCCCATCACAAACAGTGGCCAACATGAAGTCATATGCTGGGCTCATCACAAGTATCACCAGTTTGTGAGACCAAGGGGATGGTGGGTGGCTTGGAAGTCACCAGCAGCGATTATGTCACATACTGACTGGACTTGTCACTTTTCTGCTGTGTCTACTGTTCTGTGTGTTTGTCAGTTGACATTAGACACAAGAGTATGTTGTATCTGTCAAATCTATAGTGGCTTCCCATCAATTCCTTTGTTGTTGTGACTGGAATACAGGCTGATGGGACTTTTGTGGACTGTGTTTTTATTCAGTGAGTTGAAGAGTACATCTCCGTATGTGTTTCCAACACACCCCCCCACACACACATGGGAGAGAAGTCAGTGAATCATCCCTTGCTGTTCTTCAGGGGAACACAAGCTTGGCTTAGCACATCCTTTTTCTTCGATGTTCTACCAAAATGTGATCCAGCAAGCCAAGTATATCGGAATTATTCACAGAGAGGAAAGGACCTTTCAATCCTCAGCGAGGTTGTAATATCCTTCGTAGGAGAAGTCAAGTTGGCGGGATTCCAGACTTGCTGTGATTTTCCGTTGCTGTCATCCAACACAGAACTTAGGTGCCTCTATATCACTTGAGTCATGTCTTGCTTCCCAATGAAATAAGATCCATCAGTCTATGGGTTTGCTGGGCAAAATGAAAGTTAAGTTTATAAAACTTAACATCATAAACATGAGGTTGTTGATAAATTGGAATCACTATTGTCAACTCTAGCTATCCCAGTGATCTCTGAGTAACCTGATAATGATGTTTTCTGAGTGCCAGGAGCAGATCTATTTCACTGGCCACTTTCCATAAGCCTGGTGCTAAGACCTTGACGTAAGTCATTGCAAATCTCCCAAGAACACTTAGAGGCAGCAGCATCATTAATGGTGTTTCACAGAAAAGGAAACTGAGGCTCAGAGAAAGGAAACAACTGCTTAAGGTTACACTGAGGTAAAACTGAAGTCTATTGGATTCTTTGGGACCACAAGCTTAACACCTAGGCTGTGATTTCTGCTTAGTATTTATCTACTATCAAACTAGGTGATACAGCTCCTCCTCCATTCTTGACGACAGTGCTTAATATTACTGAACTGGCAAACATTGGCAGAGTTGTTTAATGCAGCATGTCCCTGGACCTTGCTTTTTCCATTTTTAAAATGGGGTGCTGACTGCTACAATTTACAGTGAGTTTGATTGAGACCATGGCTATGAAGAATTCAGCTAAAGAGTTTTGATTTGTTTTAAATCTGAGTTAGTTCTCCCCATTTTCATGTTGTTTATACTCTATGAAGGAAAAAACTGCATTTTCAAAATGGAACCCAAGACTGCTCAATGCAATGCTTTCCATACTGTTATCGAACTCCCTCCAGGAGGTTGGTGCTCCATGGTTATTCACAATTAATCCCGTTAACCATGCATATGTCAAAAAAATACAACTGCCAAATTTTGTGAGCTGAGAGCTTCCCAGTTCCCACCCACAGACACACATGTGGATATTACAAAAAGGGTGTCCAAGCTCTGAACACTCTCCTGCGAGATGACTCGTGTGGACAGACATGGTACTGGGCCAGTCCAACCTGGTTCTCCAAGAAGTATTTTGCCTTTCCAACTCTTGGGCAATGTTAGCAAGAGTTGTTTATCTGCTTTTATTTTTGCACTCTTTCCAAGTAGAGGACATCTGTGAAGTGTTTTCTTGATTGCAAACATGGACCCTGTTTAGTTAGCTTGTACATGTTTTGCTCCATGTAGAGAATCACCCAAGAGAATAAAGGTCATCTAGAGGGAAAAGAAGCTTCCCTGGCAGGAAATGAGGGAAGGAAAAGAAAAGAAAAAAAAACATGATAGCTCATTGCTGCCTCTCTAGTGAAGAGTTCGGTTCACTGCCAGAGGCTGTGTGTGCAGGACTGTGATAGGAGCGGGTGAAACATGGCAGGCAGGAAGGGCAGACCAAGATCTGACTGAGTCATGCCAAAATCCTGGCTCTGCACTCATTAGCTG
This sequence comes from Uropsilus gracilis, assembly GCA_004024945.1. Classification (NCBI taxonomy): domain Eukaryota; kingdom Metazoa; phylum Chordata; class Mammalia; order Eulipotyphla; family Talpidae; genus Uropsilus; species Uropsilus gracilis. The sequence continues at coordinate 6,957 of PVHY01032793.1, forward strand.
TGTGACCTGGAGTTAGTTACATAACCTTTCTGATCCTCTGTGGCCTTTTCTGAAAATTGAGAAATGGAGTGGTCGATAATATGTTACTGTGTGCTATTAGCTCACTTAATTCTCACAACAAATTTTTGAGTTCAACAGAATTATCCTAGATTGTATTTTTCCCCCATAATATCAAGACTTAAAAATCAAACAATTTTTTGGAAATCATAGCATAAATATCAGAAGTAGGAAAGGACTGTTAGGTTGTCTGGTCTGGAGAGTAATTTGCTGAACATGTTAGCACAAAGGGTTAATGTGAGAATTCAGTGAGAAACTTTGAGCCAAGTGCTACCTCTTGGTAGCACTATCAGAACTATCCACCAAAACACAACAACAAAAGAGGGCCTACCTCAAATTAAAGGAAAGATGGAAAGATGTATGTAGGACCCTCAAACTACTGAAAATGAAGCTATCATTCTATCCAACAATCCCACTTTGGGGATTTACCCAAAAGATACAAAAACACTCATTCAAAAGGACACCTGTTTATTGCAGCACTATTTAAACAGATGGCATATGGAAACAACCCAAATGCCCCCAAACAGATGAATAGGTCAGAAATTTGTGGTCTACGTACACAATGGAATATTATTTATCAATCAAAAAAGACAAATTTATATCATTTGCAGCAAGATGGATGGAGCAAGAAGGAGTCATGTTAGAAGAAATAAGCCAGAAAGAAAAAGAGAAATATGGGATGGTCGCACTTATATGAGGGTATAGGGACAACAAACACATGGACAAGAAAAATTTTAAACTGTCAACAGAATTGAATCACAAGAGGGGACAAGATAAAATCAGGGAAAGGATGATCAAAAGAGATTAAGACTGTTCATAGGTGATAAGGTGGTAGGAGAACCTCAGGGTAGATAATGATATAATATATATAATAAAATGTAAAAAAGTAAAAAAAAATTTTTTTAAAGACTTCTGACAAGGAGAATAGACAATCAACCAAATGGGAGGTATGCTATGGAATGAGAAAATATTTGAAAACCGCATATCTGATAAAAGATCAATATTCAAAATATAAAGAACTCCTACAACTCAATAGCAAAAAGAAAAAAAAAAGCTGAACTGAAAACTGAGTAAAGGAAGTAGATAGGTATTTCTCAGAAAAAAAAAACCCCAAAATATACAAACAACAAACAGGTATATGAAGAGGTCAGTATCACCAATTCTTGGGGACATGCAAATCAAACACATGCAGTAGAATGGTCATTATCAAGAAGACAAGAGTTGACACATTTTGGCAGGAATGTGGGACACAGGGATACCTGATGCAATCCCTGTGAGTGGGAATGTGAATTGGTGCAGTTGCTATGCAAAGCAGTACAGAAGTTCCTCCAAAATTTTAAAATAGAACCATTATATGACCCAGTCATCCCACATCTAGGTATCTATCCAAAGAAGATGAAATCAGGATCTCAAGACCTGCACTTCCATGTTTACTGTAGCATTGTTCTTAATAGCTAATATATGGAAGCATGTTAAATGGCCATAGGGAAATGAATGGAGAGAGCAGTGTGACATATGGCTATGGTGGAATATTATTCAGCCTTGAAAAAGGAAAACTATCCTCCATTTGTAATGCATGGATGAACCTGAAGGACATTATGTTAAGTGAAATAAGCCAGACACAAAAAGACAATTACTTGAGTGGGGGTGCAGACCCTAACCCCCTCTGACTTACTCCCTCTCCAGTTAGTCTTCATCACCAATAAAAAACTGTAGATAATCCAACTGGAGATATAGAAGAGGTGAGAGATATAAAATGAAAGCCCTAAGCAGCCTGGTGGGGCTCAGGTGAGGGCTCCAGCCAGCACCAGACTACTTCCAGTTACCAAGGTAATGCACCTGGGACATAGGGTGAGGCCACGAGCTTTGCAACTGAATGGGCCTCTGCTAATCAGACTGAGATGTAGACTGAGTTTTACTGGCCCAGGGAAATACAACTTGGCAGCAAAGAGCCCACACTCCAGCACCCCTGCCACTCCACAGCACCAGCACAAATTAGAGAACCAAGGACACTCACTATCCAAGAGGTCAAGACACCCCAGTCAAAAAGGTTTATCTGAAAAGCCCTAGATGCTCAGAGGCACTAAAATATATTTAAGATCCATCAATCTAAATAAGGAGAAACAGCAAAAAAAGAAGATAGACAATACAATAGAAAACACATGTACTCACACATCCACTCTCTGAAAAGGAACTTGTCCCCCAAAATAGCCAACAGAAATAAGATATAATCACCCCAGCAACAAAAGCACAGAGGCAGAATTAACCACAACTAGATAGGCTTCAACATGCCATCTAATACTAGAGCAGTAGTTACTCAATACATAGAGCAAGTCCGAAAGAAAATCACAGGAAGGAGGAAGAATACAAATACTCAAGCAAGCCCTAAGATGAATAACTCGCCACCAAAAGATAAACAATCTGCAGAAACCAACATGAATGACATAGAAGAAATGCTTTATATGTCAGACAAAGAATTCAGAATCAATGTGATAAAGGCACTCAAAGACGCCAAGGAAGAGGAGGACAAAGGGGAAAGCAAGAGGTTAGAAGCTTTCAATGAACCAAAAGAAGTAGCAGAAAAATATAGAAAAGAATGCAGCAAGATGAGCAATATCATTGACAAACAGAAAAATGAAATTGAAACCCTAAATAATAAGCTGCAGGAGATACAGTGTATAAGAGGAGCAATAGAAGAGCTCAAAAATGCAGGGAAAGCAGATTAGAATAGAAGAATGATCATAACACTAGAGGATACATAAGTAGAGAGGATGAAGAAAGAGAGAGAGGAAAACAAAGAAGACAGAAGGAAAAATCAGACATCTGTCAGATACCCTAAAGAAAACTAATATAAAAGTAATTGGAATCCCAGAAGGAAAAGAGAAAGACATAGGATCTGAAAGTCTTTTCAATAAAATAATGGAGAATTTTCCAAATCTGAGAAAAGAAATGAAAATAGACATACAGAAGAAAAAAGGATACCAAAATACTTTAATGAAAGAAGAAGCACAGCAAGACACATCATAGTAAAATTTTCAAGAGCCAAAAAGATAAAGAAAAAAATATGAGAAAAACAAGAGAGAGGAAACAGATAACCTACAAAGGAAAGCCCATTAGACTGACCTCAGATTTCTCACAAGAGACACTCCAAACAAGGAGAGAATGGGACCAATCTTCAGAACACTCTAAGACAAAAAGTGCCAGCCAAGAAGACTCTACCCAGCAAAACTGTCTTTCCTTTATGAAGGAAAAATTAGAACCTTCTCAGACAAAGCCTCCAGAAATTTGCTACCACCAAAACCCCACTCCAAGAACTCCTGCAAGAAGCCCTAAGACTGAAACCCACAGAAGAATAAAAAGAACAAAAAAATAAAAAGAAAAGAAAGAAGAAATTAACACAGAATTCCAAATGACCACCAGGAACCCAATGTTAGAACATCAAACATCAATAATTACTCTATGTCAATGGGCTAAATTCAGCAATCAAAAGACACAGAGTTGCAGACTGGATTAAAAGACAGAACCCAACATTCTGCTGCCTCCAAGAAACAGATCTAATCCCAAAATACAAGCATAGATTGAAGGTAAAAGGATGGAAAACAATTCTACAAGCAAATGCCCCTGCAAAAAAAAAAAAAAAGGCAGGGGTAACCATTCTTATAGCAGACAAATCAAATTTCAAAATAAACATGACAAAAGATAAAGAAGGTCACTACCTAATGGTTCTAGGGCCAAACAATCTAAAAGACATAGCAATTATCAACATATACTCACCAAATGAGGGTGTAACAAGATTCATAAGACAGCTACTAAGAGAACTGAAAACAAACATTGATGAAAGCACATATGCAGTAGGGGACTTCAACACCCACTCTCAACAAAGGACGGATCAAAAAAACAAATGCTACACAAGGAACAAAAGCCTTAAAAGAAGACCTAGACAAAATGGACCTAATAGATATCTACAAAGACATTATACCCACAAGGAAAAGAATACACCTTCTTCTCCAATGCACATGGATAATTCTAAAATTGACCACATACTAGGTCACAAGGCAAACATGAATAAATACACAAAGATTAAAATAATACCAACTTTTTTCTCAGACCATAAAGGTATCAAACTAGAAATCAACAATGAAAAGAAAGCAAGAAGAACATCGAACTCTTGGAAACTGAACAACATGCTACTAAATGAAGAATGGGTAATTGAAGAAACTAAAACTTACTTCAAAACAAATGACAAAGAAGACACAGCATTCCAAAATGTCTGGGACTCAGCAAAAGCATATTTAAAAGGAAGGTTCATAGCAAGACAGGTCTATATCAAAACCCAAGAACTAACCAAAACAAAACAACCTAATCTACCAACTCAAAAAATTAGAAAAGAGCAACAAAAAAAAAAAACACAAAACCCAGCAGAAGACAAAAAATAACAAAAATAAAACAAGAAGTAAATACTCTAGAAACCAAAAAGACTATCCAGAAGATCAACAAAACCAAAAGCTGGTTCTTTGAAAAAATAAATAAAATTGATAAGCACCTTGCAAACCTCACAAAGAAAAGAAGAGAGAAATTCAAATAAACAGAATCACA
>PVHY01032794.1:0-11617 GCA_004024945.1 Uropsilus gracilis
GGGAGAGGGAGAGGAGGGGGAGGGAGAGGGGACGGGGAGGAGCATGGGGGGGAATGGGGAAAATTGCACAGAAGAAAACTGCCGGGAAAGCTGCGAGAGGGAGGGAAGAGGAGGAGAGGCAGAATGAAAGCATCGAGTGTGCCAGGCCTTCCACGGCCAGCCGTCGCTGCCCGAGTCGCACCGCACGCCTGGGAACCAGCAGCGTCCTGGCGGGAGGCCATGGAGGGTGACCCGGGCTCGAGGCGGCGCCCGTCTGCCCCAGCTCATTTCAGCAAGGGGCTTGCCAGCCCGGGCAGCCACCGGGGTTCAAAGGGCACCGTCCGCTGCGATGCTCGGGACACAAAACACCAAGGCTCAAGGAGGCAAAGGGCCTCTTCCTAAAGCACCTCCAGGCCTGGGCTGGGCCGAGCCGAGCTCCAGGCGCAGCCAAGAGCGTGTAGGACACACCCGAGGCATGGGAGGGGACCCCCCCCCCCCAGTCTGTGGGACATGCCTCCGGGCGCGGTTTTCCCTGAAAGGTGCGACACCGGCTTCCCCTCAGCGCCGTCTCCCCCAGCCAGCAGGGCGGCGGGCACCAGCGGGGCTCACTCCGCCTGGCTCCGCCATGGCCGGGCCCTCCAAGAGAACAGCTTTCCGGATGAAACCGCACGCAGAACACCCCGTTACCGGCCGAGCTGCGCTCCTTCCCTGAGGGACGCACGCGCGGCCCGCCCCCGGCCCGTGACAGTCACTTATCAGAACCAGGGTCTCTGCACACAGCCTCAGGCGGGCAGGAGCCCGCGGAGCAGGGGGAGCCCTCAAGGGCTGGGCCCTTCCAAGAGGAGGAAAGTCCAGGCCTGGACACACAGGGCGGAGGTGGCAGAGAATGGAGACACAGTGACGGAGGCACCTGCGAGCCGGGGGACCCGGGCCACCAGGAGCAGCGAGGGCTGGGAAAGAACCCCCACTCCCCCCCCACCTCCCGCACCTTCAGTGGCGCACGCTCTGACTCCGGCCCCGGGATGGAGAAACCGGCGCTTCAGTCACCATCCCCCCCACCGCGCAGACCCTCTCTCCAGCCCGAGCTCCGCCAGGCCGAGCCTTCAGCTCTGGGTGCGCCCCGCCCCTCCACAGACGCCAGGCGTCCGCCCACGGCAGGAAAGGCTGGCTCCCAGCAGCTCCCAGCAGTGCCAGCTCCAGAACACCCAGGAAGACACCCCCACAAAAGCCGGCCTTCGCCAGAGGAAGCCGTCGGTCCACCAGTCCCAGCAGCGCGGCACCCCCGGAGCCAGAGAGCTACCGGTGCTTTGTGGTGGCACAGGCAGGATGACACCGCCCACTGTCCCAAATGCTCAGACCAGGGCCAGGCTGCGTTGTGGAGCAGCGGACACCCCCAGCGCCCCCCCGTACCCCCCCCCAGGCCAACAGGCCTCTCCAGGCCCCGCTTTCTTGTCCCTGCACTGTCCTGCCTCCTTGGTCCCGACTGCCCGAGGCTCCGCACCTCGTAGCGCCCCTTCTCCACTTGCCTTCTCTCCGCGGCCCTCGCGTCCTTCACGCTGAGCCAGGCGTGTCCCCGGGTGTGGCCTTCAGCACGCCCGCTTGGTCAGGAAGCCAAGGCGATGCCAATAAGAGCGAAGGCCAAGACTCCCTGGAGAACCGGCCGAGGTGGGCCACACCTCCAGGATGACGCCCACAGGTGCGGGCGGGTGGCACGCCTGGTACCGCAGAGCTGCCCAGCAACGGGGCGGGTTCTTAAAGGCAAAGCGCGAGGGGCAAAATGCCCTGCCCGTGGGCAGTGTTGGGGTTTTCGGACCACTCAGAGTCCTCCTGCCACCCCGGCGGCCAGCTCCCGGGGCTCTCGCTGCTCCTTCCCCGGTGGTCACAGCCGTCTCCCAAGCCGCCCTGCCGAGCGGAGCTGCAGGCCGGGCCCTGGGTGCTGCCTGGCGGCGGGGTCTGCGCCGCCCGTGCTCACGCGGCACAGAGCGAGTCAAGTGCACAGGCGGGCACGAGGGACGGGGTTGTCCCGGCGGGAGCGAGGCCGGCCCCACACCGGCGACCAGCGCCTACGGGACACCCGGCGGCAGACTGCCCTGCTCCGAGCTCCCGCCTCCGCGATGCGCGGCGGCTTCAGGCGGGCCCTTCTGACCACAGGCTCCGAGCGCGAACCCCCCAGACAGACCGGGGCGCTCAGAAGTGGAGTGGGACTTCGCGCAGGGAAACGGCTCCTGGGTGCAGGGCTGGCAGCAGCCCGGAGGGGCCGCAGAGCGAAGAGCAGGACAGCGGGCAGCTGGGCACGGCGGCGGCGGGATGGGGGTCAGGGCGCCCAGCCCCTCCCCGTTCACGGCAGAGAACAGAGCGAGCGTAAAGTGAGGCGCGGCTACAGCGGGGCCAGGTGTCCAGGAAGGGCACGGAGGGCAGGCAACTGCCAAGGTCGGGCGGGCCCAGACCACACGCCTCCTCCGAGGCTTTGGCGGAAAGGCACGGGGGGGGGGGGGGGGTGCAGCGCCTGTGGCAGGGCCACCACAGGGAGAGGGCCGCAGGGAGAGGGCCGCAGGGAGAGGGGCAGGACGCGGCCCTGAGGACACAGCCCTGAGGACGACGGCCTGCATTCTGACTGTCGGCACCTCGGATTCTGGGTGACGCCACCGTGGGGCGTCGCGAGGGGGACTCAGGGGGACCCAGGTAAGGAGCACAGGGTGCTGTCTGCAAGTCCATCCATCACCTCAAAACAAAAGCTTCACGTATTAAAGCTCAAGGAGTGGCCAGGAGGCCACAGGCCAAGGGAGCCAGCTGGCCCTCAGGGCCTGGGGACGCGCGGCAGCCCGCCCACCTCGCCCTCCTGGAGACGGGCAAGCCTCGCACTCTCACGAGGAGACCGAGGCACCGTGATGAAGGGGAGTGAGCCGGGGGGTGGGGGGGACACCAGACACCAGGCCACGCCTCCCACAGCAGCCACAGCAGCCGCTGACACCGTGGTGCTCCGCAGCCAGGGACGGGACGGAGGGCCGGGGGCAGCAGTGCTGTTCCCTCCTGCTGTTCCAGGCAGCCCAGCCAGGGTGTCGGTCACTACCAAGTAAAGGCGTTCCGCTGGGCTTCCACCTGAAGCGAGATCTTCCACCCAATGACCGCTGGGCGCCAGCAGCAGCCGCTGCCCGGAGGCGCACGCACCCAACTCAAGGAACACAGACCCCGGCAAGGAGGCGCGATGCCCCCCACCGCCTCCCCACTCCTTCCCAGCAAGACGCACCCGCCGCCTACTGGGGGGGACACACCATTTAACGCGCATTTTCAGATAAAGAGCCACAGAGGCTGGTAAGAGGACAGTCCCGCCTGCCTCACACCAGGCCGACTATTAAACTGTCCGAACATCCCCCGTTGCACAGGTGGCTGGAATCGCGCCACCCCGGCCAGAGCCCGCTCGACCAGGGTCTTTTCCTGATAAGCAAGTGTGGGAAGGGACTGCAGCCGGGCCCCCATACGGGCAGCGTTATTCACTGAAATGACAGGGGGCGCCTAGCTCTGGGTGCCATTGCCTCTCGCTTTAGGACGGCAGACGTTAAGAAGGACAAGTTAGACTTGAGAACGGCCTCGATCAAAATATCCTTTCGGAAAGATGCAAGGTCATGTGCTAGCTCAGGAGCGGTTCCCGGAAGGTGGGAAAACAGAAATGAGAGAATAAAGGGAGTTGAAACAAAGAGGGAGGATCATTCAGCCATTTTGGGAGGAAAGATGGAGGCCAGGCCACGAGGCCATGAGGCGCCTCAACTCATGGCTCTTAGTAAGCACAAGCTGCGTGTGCCTGCTGAAAGCTAAAGAGGTCGGAGATTGGAGCTCCGTGTTGAGCTTGTCTTGCTGAGTTTGACTTGAGCGTGTCCGGGAGAGGCCGTGCGGAAGCCAGGCCTGAGGAGAAAATGAACTTTGCTGGTTGCGGTACCATGGAGCTTCGTTCTACTACCTGGAGGAGGACACGGAGAAGATGGCATGGAGGAGCTGAGCATGCCAAAGGAAGATGTCTTCGAGCACGTGGGAATGAACTCTGACTGACGCTGGTGAGATGATCAGGACCGAGAGACGGAGGATTTCTGGACAATCTGGGGAAGGGGCTTTGGACAATGTTGAAGCAATCGGAGTTTTACTTATACGTTTTTTTCCGCGGTAAATAGGAAGTCACTTTGTTTAGGAATAAATGAGTCTGCACACTGAGAGTCTTGCTCTGGTCTGAAATTATAGTGAAAAGGCTGGGGGTGGTGGAAACCTGGAGTTTGAAAGAGGGTAAATTGAGGCCAAGTAGTGTAAAAGTTTAAACTGTGCTTCTAGGTTTTTTTTCTAGGTCTGAGAGGGGGAGAGAGCTGGGAGAGGCTGGTAGCTGACTTTTGCATAGCAATGGGGGGGCAGTGAAGATGAAGATGCGAATTAACTGCTTGGAGGTTGCCTGAAGCAGGCAGTTGAGGTGATTTGAGTCACAGAGTTAAAAGGCTGAGTTACCAGGAAGTCAGGAAGCCTCCATTGTTCATTGGGGATCAGCCTGGCGGCTGCAGGGGTGCTCAGAGTCCCCAGCGGAGCGAGGCGGGGAGCGCTTCCATCCACGCTGCAAACACCCTTCTAAACCCGCGCCCCACGAGAAAGGGAAAGCCTCAAACCGAGGGAAGGAGAACGACAACCGCCGCCCAGCCACTGCAGGCCGAGATCCCAAGCACACGAGCCCCTGAAACGCAGGTGGTGGCCCCTTCCCAGCACAAAGCTCGGAGCAGGGACGCAGGGGCACAGAGAATCCTGGGAGCCGCAGGTGAGTGTGGCTGCAGCTCAGCCCTCGGCCTCCAGCCTCGGGGCAGGTGGGTAGGGAGACCACGAAGTGATCCATCAGCCCAATACCTCAGGGCCAGGGGTAGACACAGCTCTGTGTGGGGGGGGTGTGCCCCAGCAGGGGGCAGCCCACCAAGAGCAGACACAGGAGCGGTGGGGGAGCCGTGGGGGAGCCGTGGGGGAGCTGGGTGCAGGCAGCAGAGCTGGTCAGGCAGAGGAGAATTGTCACACTGTCCCCAAAACACCCCCTCCCCCAGAGGGATACTGCCTAGGGACAACCCGCTCTGAAAGCACAGGGCAGGTGCAGTCCCTGATCTCTAGAGGACACAGTGCACCCATGGCTGTCGCCTGAGAGGCTACCCTCCCCGTCCCGGTGCCATCTCCTCCAGGCTCCAATGCTGACAAACAGGTCGGCCACGTTCAGGGACATTAAGGAGGGCTCTCGCTTTCTCTTTCCAGTGGTGATTCCATGTGAAGCAAGCTGTCTGGAGGGGGTGGGGAGAGGAAGGAGAAGGGAGAAGTCCCACACTGGCTGCAGAAGGTTCTGGAAGGCGGGGCCTACACAGAGCTCTAGGTGACACGTAAAAATGACAGCCAGGAGCTGACCCCATGAGTCGGGCGTGGGGGAAACTCATTCCCCGAGGAGCCAACAGGACAAAGCCCGTCCAGGGCGCTGCCGGCCCGGCTGGGGGCTTGCCCTGCCCAAGCCGGCAGCTCACATGTCCCGGTCCGTCCCCAGGGGCCCCTGCTGCCGCCAGCGCCAGCCTCACACCCTGAGTGCGCCCAACGGGCAGTGAAGTCCAGAGCAGCCGGCAGGAAGCCCCAGTGCCACCGTGGAGCGATGCTGGGGAAACAGCGCGCTTTCTGGAAGGCAGTCCCAGGCGCAGCGCGCCGGCCCGGCCCTGGGCAACATGGCTGCGCAACCTGCGCGTTGGCCAAGGTGACTCTCTGGGGGAGGCTCGAACGGGGCGTGGCAAGGCGATGCCTAAACCTCCAGAAGCACCTAGAACACGCCGAAGCCCAGCAAGGGAGCTGAGAGCTGCTGCTGCCGAGTCTCAGGGCGTTTCCTGATGGAAACGCGCCGCCTCACGGAGGCATGTTCATCCCGCGCGCACAACGGTGGAAAGGGCTGAGGCGGTTCTGCGATGTCAAAGGCCAAGATGGCAATTATCAACTCGAGGCGGCTCCATGGGACCCCGGGGCCGGGGGTGAGGGGCTCGAACGTCTTAGAACAGCAGCAGGAATGTTCGCGTGTTGATCTGGCACCAGGCCGCGCAGCTGTTAGTCCAGTTGCGGGCCACTCCTCTCAAGCCAGTCACGCTCACTGCAAACACCTATAGTAGCCAAACGCGCAACCTCACACGGAAACGTAGCACGTAGGAAGAGAGGACGCCTCTTCTTTCAGACATGAAGCAGCAGCGCAGCCCAGGGCCTCTGCAGCAGCACCCCCAGAGCTGTGTTCCAGAGGGAGTCGGCCCGCTTGGCGGCAGGCCGCACGCCAGGCTCCCCAACAGCGTCACAGCGCTGCGGTTCTGGGCCCCGACTCAACAGCAGGCGCGTGGGTCCCCAAAGGGGAGGGCCAGGGCCACGGGCATCGAGGTCACGTAGGACTGTAAGAGGCGTCTCGGCACGGTTGTGACGAAGCCAAAAGGCCAGCCCTCCACCCAGGCCACAGTGACGTTGCCGCAATCGTGGGTCCGCAGCTCCGGGGCCCAGGGAGCTGTGGGGACACTAGCACGACAGGACTTTGCAACGGGCGTTCAGGAAGCTGGACGCGGACGGGGCGCCACAGCTTCTGCTCAGGGGCTCGCTGAGGCTGCGTGGAAACTTCCCCGTGGGTGGGAGGGGGCTGTGCACGCTGTCCTCCGCCTGAGAGGCCAGCGACCGACAACATGTCAGGAACTCGCAGGCGCTGAAGCCACGGCGCTCCCAGGGGCCCGCCTGTAGGGCTGGTCGCAACAGCTCGTCTGGATGGTCGGAAGAGGGCGGGCCCCTGGAAGAGGGGTCGCTGGTCTGCCTGGGTTCAGGGTGAACCACAGCTCGAATAAGACCACTCTGTCTCAGGCCCACAAGCCTGGCCAGGGGGAGGGGGGGAAGGAAGGGGGAAAGGAGAGCTCTGGAAGCCCCAGGCAGCTGGCCGGCCCCTCAGGAGCTGAGACTGGTCACCAGTTCAACCCCAGCCAGAGGCTTGTCAATCAAGAGCTCTGCTAAAAAGAGCAAACTTGGGTACAAACTGCGATGCACCCTGTGGCAGGGACCCTGCCTGTCGGCTCCCAGCACGCTCTGCGGTCAGCTCCCGGCACTCTCTGCAGCTGACCTCAGGGCCCAGGAGCCTCTGGGCTCAGGACAAGAGGGGTAAGAGGTCCCCGGCCGCGCAGGAAGGAGTTGGAAAAGGGCAACTTGGAAGCACTGGGGGCACCAGAAGCAAACTGCAGCCTCCTTGCTGCCCTCCTTCCCACCCCTCCAAGTAAACAGCCCCCCCCCACGAGTAGGGCAGACACAGTGGCAGAGGACAGAAGGACCGCTCAGCCTTCACCCCCGGGGGGAGGGGGATGCAGGCTGGCATTCCTGAGGGGGGCTGGGCAAGATTTCCTCTAGCGACCAAAGGACCAGACCAGCAGTGCTAGCTTCCCCCAACCACTCACTTCAGCAGGGGGAGGCGGGAGGAGGCCTTTGAAAGTCCCCACCTCAAAGTCCCCCATGCTCAGCCACTGTGTCCTGTGATTGGCCCCAGGCTCGACTCCACATGGAAGGTGGGAAGACCCTCGGCTCACTGAAGAACCCACCACATCGATGCTGCAGGATTAAAGGTCCCCCCCCCCCCCCCACAGTGAGCTCTCTCTTGAGGACAACAGGCATGTCTGCAGAGACCCGGTGGGACACACTTCAGAGAAATCACTCAAACACACTGCACGGACCTCGCGAACTGCTTCACACAGAAATGGATGGCATTGGCCCTTAGCGAACGGGCTAAGGGGGCTGTGGGCCCAAACTCCCGATTCACAGCGCCTTCGCCAGCAGTGGCGGGAACGTCGGGAGCCACAAACGCAGCCGGCCTCTGCCCGCCTGCAAAGCGCCGCTCCTCACAGGCACTGCCCTCTGCAAGGTGGCAGCGGCAGGCGCCTGCCCACCTGTGTCGCAGAAGCCTCCTCTCGCCCTTCCCTTCCCTGCGACGCCTGTCCTTCCAGGACATAAGCTTAACAGCGCGCACTGACTGGGGCCACCGCCGGAGCCCCGTGGGGCCAGAGGCCCGTGCAGCCAGCCCCAGTGGCACTGGCTGTCTGGAGAAGGAGCTGCCTGGCAGAAGGTGCCGTACTCGGCACGCAGCAGGGGAAGAAGGGCCGACAACACATCCCACCTGGGCCAGCGGAAAGAAGGGGCGCGGCCCGGGTCTGGGGCACATGTTGAAGCCCACAGTCAAAGCGGCCATTCCACCAGCCCCCAGCACTCTCCCGCTGCTGCCGGCCCCCTTCAAGCGCCCGAGAGGGCGCATGGCGTGAAGATGGCACCGCAGACCATAGACCATGGGCCAGGCCGCAGCCTGTTCCTGACTGCCCGCGACCAGCTGGCACCGCTACACACCACCGCCCCGAGATGGCTGCGCCAGGTCAGTGCCAGGAAGGAGGATATGAAGGCTTTTAAAATTAGAGAAAGCAGAAAAAACCCCTTCCATCTTCCAGTCAGCCTGACTGGAAAAGCCCTTCTGCCGGGCGTGCGCGACGCTCGCCGGCTTTCTGGGAAATAAGTTTTAGAAGTTTTAGATTACAGAGAAGTGGGGGGTGTGGTCACCCCTATCCCACAGCCCGAAGACCAGGCAGCTGACATCTCACTGCTCTCGGGTCTCTTCTCTTCCTAGGTGCGCGGGCAGCTCCATCACTGAGGAGCAAGGCCTGGCCCGAGGCTGCCGAGGCCAGCAATGAATGCCCATCGTTCCGCGTGGCTGGACCCGGTGTGGGGCCCGTCTCCACTTCCAGCTGTGGAGAGAGCAGCGGCAGGAGCAGAGCCGAACCCTGAGGTTCAAGTGTGTTTGCCAAGCTGTGCTGACAAGGACTTCGGGGGGAAGCAAGTGGAAGGGGCGTTCCATTTGCAAGATGTCCCATGTAAGCACATGCCCCGAGAGCAGGGGCCGTTCTTCCAGCTCTTAGAAGTCACAGCACAGCGAGGGGGCTTGGGAATGGGGTGCTGAGTGAAAGCGCCCCAAAGGTTTGGGGACCTGGACACCCCACCTGTACTCCCTGACAACCGGGGCGTCTCCAGCTGGCAACATAACGAAGGCCTCCAGGGAGCCCAGCCAGGAGGGCACAGGTCTCAGGGGTCTGGGGCGTCAAGTCCAGGCTCATTCCAGCCCGGGGTGCGCAGCGCCTGAAGTGAAGAGCCTCTCTTCCAGGGCCTGGCACACCCGGGCCCGCCCTCTCCCTGCGGCGGGCTCTCCTCGCAACGACCCTACAGCCCGGCCTCCCGTAGTAAGCCAACGGGGCTGCCGGCCTCTACCTCGTAACCTGCAGGCGCGATTCCACCCCAGACCAGGGAAGGAGCCCTGGCCTGCGCCAGCCTGGCTGGCGTCTGAGACCTCCTGGGGGGGGGGCACTGCTGAGCCTGTGTCTGCACCCCTCAGGGAGACGCTCACAGGCCAGAGGGTGGTTCGGAGCCACGCGGTGGGGGCCCCCACTAGGAGGAGGGGCTGCAGGACCCTTCGGGTGCCTGCCGGCGCTGAGCGGGGCAGGCCTTCAGCGCCAGAGCCCACATCAAAGGCCCCACTCTGCTCCTCAGGCCCTCCTCTTTGAAGCTCCCCTCTGCGGCTTAAAGGAGGCCTGGGTGGGGGCCTGGCCAAGGCCAGGCCGGAGCCAGGCTTCCAGCTGCAGGCTTCAAAGACTCCCTCTGGGGATCCGCTTCCTGGAGGGGGGGCGGGGACGCTCTGGAGCCTCAGGACCAGCCAGACCAACCAGCCGGCGAGGGCTGCCTTCTGGCCAGGAGCCAGAGCAGGTAAGGAAGCGGAAGCGGAGAGAAGGTCACCGGCCCTGGCACAGACTGCGCCCAGCCACAGGTGACCTGCATGCGCTGCCTGCCCCCGCCTCGCCATGGAAACGGGTGGGGGAGGCGCCACATGACACGCACCAATTAGGAAGTGACAGAGGTCGCAGAGGTAACCTGACACCGCTCACTGGGGGCGGCTGGAGCCACGTGGTGAAATTTCAGGAGGGAAGAGGATCAGCCCCGCTGCCTTGCTGCACCCTTGGCACGGAGGGCGGCGGCCCTGCGGGGCGGAGGGCGTTCAGAGCAAGCGCCTTGGTCCTTGGCCATGCGTCTTCCAAACAAGCGGCCTACGGGGCGGGTCTCCGTGGTGCTATGAAGGCTTTCGATGGCGCCCTGGGGCCTCCTGGTTCTAACTGGGCTCTCTGAGGGCTGAGGTTCCGGCGGGGGCTCGCCCCTCAGCTTTCAGGAGATAAGGCCGACCAGGCTGAGGGGCCCACGCTGCCATTCCCTGACAGGACTCGCTCGCGCCCCTGGCCCTCCAGCCTCACCACCATGATGGGCTCCCAGGGGCAACACGGGCCACGGCACCACACACCAGCGCCCCCCAGCTCCAGCGGCCCCCCGCTTCACCGCTGTGGCGGTGGCAAGAAACTGCTGCCAGCCAGCTCATCCCCACCTGCTGGTGCCCCTGCTCCCCAAGGACAGCCAGGGCTGCCCAGGCTGGCTCTGCTGACATGCTGCAGCCCCCACTGCTCCACAGCCTGGCCCACGACAGGGGGCAGGTGTCACCCACCGTCACCGTGGGGAGCACCAATGGTTGGACCGTCGGGAAGGCACCAGCAGGCCAGGTCCAGGGAGATGGTGGGCCTGGCACGCTGTGAGCCCCCGAGGGGGAGGAGCTGGGCGCGAGGGGCACGAGCAGGCCGGGGTGGCCAGCACTCCGCCTTGGCGGGCGAGGCGAAGCGAGGCCAGGCAGGGCGCGGCGGCTGGGTGGAGCCCCCGCCAGACCCCCTGGGACTGGCACGCTGAAGCAGCGCTTCTCCAAGTCCGCTGCGCATTCCACACCTCCGGGAGGGCAAGCTGGGGCGTGTGCTCGGTTGATGGCAAGGGGAACGGCGTGGAGAACTGCACGCCCCCGAAGCCTCCCGCCCGCTGTCGGCTCGAGGAGCTGGGCTTTCTCCACACTACAAGAATTCGGAGCTGCTTCCTGAGGTCAGAGAGAGGAGACATGAAACACATTTTTCAAATAGTTGGTTTATTAGATTTCCCTACAGTCCCATCACACGCACAGCACACACACGCGTGCGTGTACACACACACACACACACACACTTCTTAAAGTCCTGCTTCCAAGGGCTAGAACTGCTACTCCAAGTACTTAAGTGACATGTCTTACCCCCACCCCCACCCCGGTCCCAGAGCCTGGTCACCCCCCCAGGGAACCTCCCACGAGACAGCGTGCCAGCTGGCAGGGTGGTGGGGGGCGGAGAACACCATCCACGGGCTGGCGAGTGAATAAACAGGCACAGGCTGGTCAACCATGGAACAGGACTTGCAGGAAGACACACTGGCACCCAGGACTAACGGATGAACCCCAGCGAAGCAAAGAAGCTTGCCTCTGCAGACCACGCGCGCGAGCCCCACATACATGAGACAGCCTGGGGGGCAAGTCGCAGAGACAGAGGGGGCCTGGAGGCGGCCAGGGCTGGGGTGCAGCAGGGAGTGAGGCTGAGCAGGATGAGGGCGGGGGGGGGTGCGGAAATGTTCCAGAACTGGATGGTGGGGACGGGCAGAGCTTTGCATGAGAACTCACTGACCCGACACTTAGGAGGGTGCGCTCCGCGGTGGAGGCTGCCCGCCT
>PVHY01032795.1:0-11619 GCA_004024945.1 Uropsilus gracilis
TCCACTTTTAAACATACAAGACACAAACGGACTGGAAGTGGGAAAAAGACATAAGGCTAACATTGTAATAAGGAATATTATTTAGCTAATTAATAAATGGAATAGATTCCAGAGCAAAAATATTACCATGGATAAAGTCTCATTTCATAAAAGACCAGTTCCCTTCTAAGAGTAGTAAAGGAACTAATTAACTAACCACTGTCACCAAAAACTTTCTAGTCACTGTCATGGAACAGGTTACATTTGACTGAAAAGTGAAAAATCCTTACCCAGTAGAAGGAATCTAAGCGTTCAGGAACTCACTATTCTTTTCTTAGTCAGACTGTTGTAGACCACTTTTAAATTCAAATTTTACAACAGCCATGGGGTATGCCATTTGTAAGAGTGGATATATACCAAGATCAATTTCTGCAGCAGCATAAATTCTTGGTATAATCTTTACCGTGTCAAGTCTTGAAAATTAGGACCTATGCATTAGTTATTGTGAGCTAACGAAGACATTCAGACTCATAAAAAAATTGCTGACCCTTCATATTGAGAATCTCAATAAAAAGATGAAGAAAAGACATTACAAGTCAGGCATGGTGGTGTGTGCTTGTAATCCCAGCTACCTGGGAGGCTGAAACCAGGGATCACTTGAGCCTGCAACCAGGGATCACTTGAGCCTGCAGGTTCAAGACAACCCTGGGCAACATAGTGAGAACTAGCCAAAAGGAAGGAAGGAAGGGAGGGAGGGAGGAAGGGAAGGAAGAAAGGAAGAAAGACTGGAAAAAAAAAAAAAAAGAAAGAAAAAAATTACAAATTCAATTTCTTTTTCTAATAAACTAAACAAACTAAGTGAATAAAAAGCAAAATTTAATGGAACCAAACCAGACTCAGGAATAATATAATTTCTTATCCCAGATAATATATTGTTGGAATGCTCACCTTTGCTATATTCTATCATCTTACGAAACCCTCATGTTCATTAGTCTATTTCCTCTAAAGATAAAGTACTAGAAAAGTAAGTAGTATGAGCGACATATGCTTAAATGATGGAAGATGTGAAACTGACAACGGAACTTCATAGGTTCTCTGAGAGTCCTAAAACAGCAACACCAAGACCTGCGTTGTGTAGTGCTAGTCTTCATTACTGCAATACACAACCATGGGAATGTTTTACCACATGAGTTAACTAGGCATTTGGACAAGTTTTAGAGCAAGGCACTAACTGATGATTATTTTTCATTACTATGAAAATATGAGACATTATGGTTCTTAAAGTTACTGTGCAATGTTTGAAGTTCTCAAATTTTGATCTCGTCTCTATATGGAAAAACATGCTTCCATTTTTAATTTTCATAGTAACTACACAAATGCTGGCACATGCGATTAAATCAAATACTGGCGTGGAGTAAATGTTCTTGTTGTCCCTCTTGTAATAAAAATATTTTTGAAAAGCTATATATTGGGCCAGGCATGGTGGTGCAGGCCTGTAAACGGACAGCCTAGGAAGCCATGGCAGGTGCTAGGGATTGTGGTTCGAGTCCTGTTGGGGGAACGTAGCGAAACCTAGGTTCAAAAATATATATATATAGCTGGGCGTAGTGGCACGCATCTGTAATCCCAGCTACCTGGGAAGCTGAGGCTGGGGATTGCTTGAGTCTGTAGTACCCTTGGCAACATAAGCTTGCGATTCCACAGGCAAAAATAGCAAGACCTAGTCTCAAAAAAAAAGAAAATAAAAGAAAATTAAAAAAAAAAGCTATATATTATAAAAATATGTTGCCTGTGTAAAAGCTTATGGGTTTATTATTCTTTCTTCTTTTAAAGTTGAAACTACCATAAACTTCCCTTTTTAATGTACTGTAATGGAGTGCACATTCCAAACCAAAAAGTTTGAAAAGCACTCTTAGAAGCAAATCACATGTGACTAACAAGAGCATGTAAATCCTGGGGGAAGAGTGTGACTCCACATATTCATTCTTTTAAAAACACGTTCTAACACCCCCCCACATACACACACACCCATCCACAAATTAAAAAAAAAAACACCTCAAACAAAAAATGTCCAAGTACCCCTTTAAAGGAGAAATGACTTACTTCTACTGGGGTGGATTCAGATATTTCACGTAGTATCACTATGCAGCGATTTTGATTTGGCCTTACTTTTTCTCCCTTCTCATCCACTTGAACTAAAGGTAAAGCTATAAAAGGGAAGAAAAATGAATGGTAAAACAAATATTAAAAATCAATCATTTTGTAAGTTACCTTGGTATTATACTCCACTGGAATGCATTACATTGTATTATTAAAGAAAAGCAAATACAATGGGTGAACTGCTATAATAAAGGCAGCATCATGAAACAAAGGTTCTAAACAAGTAAAAAAAGTATAAGTAGACTACAATTCAGGGTTAAGGCTTTCTCCTTTCTCCAAGTCCCTAAAATAAAAAATCTTCTGTCTTATAAAGACGTTCTAGGCGGCTGCCTGCGGCCCGGGTCCGGGGTCTCAGAGCTCCTTTGCCAGCGGGAAGCGAGGGGGGTCAGGCCTCTTGGGTGAGTTCCCCAGGAGGGGGGAACGGGTGGGGAGAGCAGGCCCCACCCTCCAGTAACTGGCTGCTGATGGGCAGCCACTTACAGTTGGCCATGGGCAGTGCCATGTAGCCCCCAGCCCCTGGAAGCCAGGGGCATGGAAGGGTGCGCGGTGGTCCAGTCAGCCCGCCCCCACGCTGGGAGCTTCTGGCGGCAGGCAAGGGGGATGTGTGGGGGGAGGGCCCCTTCCATCTTTCCATCTCTCTCTTACTTCTTACTCCAGCTAAACTTCAGAGGAACCATGAGGGATCAGGCAAAAGTCCAGCCCACAAGCCTGAGCTGGACACAGCAGATGGACAACCAAGTGAACCAGTGCATGTAAGACCAGAAAAACAACTGTAGAGACAAGGTGTCACCATGTGCACTTCTGCGCTCACCGGCCCAAGACCCGGGTCTTCATTTTGGAGATATATTCAAGAAGAGCAACACAACCCTCCCCTCATTATGGGAGAGGATGAACAAAGAGGGGATAATGGGCCCCACATCAAAACTGCAAACTGAAGCAGAGGAGATGATCTTCAAAGGCCACTCGCAGAAACCTGAACTCACAGAGAGACTTTTTTTTCTTTTTTCTTTTTTTTGAAACTGGGTCTTGCTATTTTTGCCCATGGAACCGCAGGCTCTCGTTGCCCAGGGTACCACAGACTCAAGCAATCCCCAGCCTCAGCTTCCCAGGTAGCTGGGATTACAGGCATGCGCCACCATACCCAGCTATTTTTTGGAACTAGGTCTCACTATATGGGTCCCAGGCGGGACTCGAACCGCGATCCCTAGCCCCTGCCGCTTCATAGGCTGAAGCTTACAAGCACGAGCCACCGTGCCCGGCACAGAGAGACTTCTTGACCAACACTGGCTGCAGACAAGATCCCCTAAGTCCGACACCAAAGTCATAAGGAAAAGCAGCAAAGCAATGGAGATGGGATTGGATTGGAGAGGACGGCCTGCAGCAAGAAAACATGGACAGATCACAAATGAATATAACCTGGCCACCCAACACAAACTTAAGACTGAAAATCTAACAGCAAGATTCGCCTGGACCCAACAACGCAGTCCCTCATGCAGAGAAGACACTAATATAGGAAAGAGACTAATGGACTCAGCACAGCTAATAAACAACAAAGAGTGGGATTTGAGAGAATGGAAGGGGCACCAGAAGGGAGGAGGGAGGTGGAAAAAAATAACGCAGAGGTTGTAACCTAAAGAACAAAATAAAATTGTATAAAATATTTAAAAAATAAACATAAACAATTAAAAAAAAATAAAGACGTTCTATTGTGACCTCACAAGAAGTTCCTATATACCTTTCTCACCCCTTTCCTTAGTGATGCTACTTAAACAACCATACTCCACTGTTCAAACAAGGAGGCTGTGGTCTAGGTAACACAACATTTAGATACAGGCCTAATTCAGATTTCACTCTTTCATGTTATGATTTTGTTGCCACATCTATAAAAGTGTATCATGTACAAATGAATCATGGTACATCAAGATCACAATCAGTGATCAGAGTTGTTCACAAACACAAAGACACGTTACCAACAACAAGGGTACCAACACCAAGGCTGAAAAAGGGTCACTATAGGTTCTACTCATATTGCTAGGTTTTAGTGGTTTTTTTTTGAGACTAGATCTTGCTATTTTCGCCTGTGGAACCATAGGCTCACATTGCCTGGGGTACCAGAGTCAAGCAATCCCCAGCCTCAGCTTCCCAGGTAGCTGGGATCACAGGCACGCCACCACGCTCAGCTGTATTTTTTTGGAACTAGGTCTCACTATGTGCCCCAGGAGGGACTCGAACCACTATCCCTGGCCCCGGCTGTGGCTTCCTAGGTTGCCACTTACAGGCATGCGCTACCATGCCCAGTCTAGGTTCTACTCATATTACTAGGTTAATAGGGAATATTACAAACAAGTTCATGCTAGTCAGTCTGACAACTTATCTAAAATAGAAACATTGCTTATACACTATATGAAAGCTCACCTAAAAAAGGAGGTAAGCAGAAAAGACCTGGATCTTGGAAAAAAAAAGAAATCTCAAGGCCCAACTGGAGAATTCTATCAAACTTTTAAGGAAAAAACAACACCAATTCTACAATAAAAACTCTTCTCAAACAACTGGGAACACTTTCCAATTCAATGTAAAAAATAGCAGTTCTTTGATGCCTAACCAAAGCATTGAAAAGAAGAAAATTACAACCAATACCCCTCATACTCATTGATTAAAATTCTTACAAATGCAGGAGGCACTGTATGCAATATATAAAATGTTTGTGTAGTTAATCGTAGTAATGTGGGGTTGCTTTACCAACTGAAACTCAAGCACCATGTTAATGGACTAAAAATCAAAACAACCATAACATTTCATAGATGAAAAAAAAAGTACCTGTCAATATCCAATATCCATTCTAAATAAAAATTTTCAGTAAATTAAGAATAGAAAGGGAAGCTCCTCACTACAACTTCTATCATTACATTACTGGCTAAAGAAGCAACGTAATATCCATCTTCCTACCCCAAATCAACACTGTACGGAGGTTCAAGTCAGGACAATAATGGCTGGGAAGATAAAAACTTTTTTCTGAGAGAACAAATTTATATCTATATAGATGATGAGATACAATTTTCATAAAAATTATGAGTTTAGCAAAATTTAGTGTACAGAACAAAACACAAAATAAAGCTGTTTCTAGAAACAAGCATAAAACATGGACACTGAAATTAAATCATTCAAAATTAAGTCAAGAATGACATAATTATCAATCTCATAATACATGTAAAATCTGTATACTGAAACTGGAAAACATTACCAAGAGAAAGTTTGTTTCTTTTTTTTGAATAGGAAAGTGAAGTTTATTCAGAAAACTGGTAAACTCATGAGATGGGGATATGTCTCCAAAAAACCATCTACCAAGTGAAAGTTTCCAAAAGCACTGCTACAGAAGAAAAAGGAAAGCCATAAACTAAAAGAATGTGTTTACTAGCTAAATATATGACAAGGACTTGTCCAGAATATATATAATACATATCTCAAACCACAGACACCTCAAATATCAATTAAAGAAAACTAATAAATTGGCAGAGCACAGGGAGTTTTGGGTGTTAGACACGACACATATAAACAGACACTTCAACTGAAGAAAAAGAATTAATAAGATGCCAGTTATTAGACATTAGGAATATAAATTAAACCATGTGTGTAGTGAAATATCCACTACACACCATGTGTGTGCCTAACGTGGACAAGAGGTAGGGGTTGAATGAAAAGTCCAGTCTTAACAGCTGCAGATATAATGCATAGGAAAGGAAGTAATAAAGGCCCTGGATACACTCTCCACCTGGGTGGGACAAGCACTGTGCTGGGAACCACTGAGGCAGGAAGGTGAAACCAGAGATTGAGATGACCTGTCAGAGATTTCTACCTGCATCGTTCCTGGCCCACACTAACGTGCAACGTAAAAAAGGCTCCTCCCTTTACCAATCAATGAGGGAAGAAAGCCACCATGAGTGGCTGTGGCCCCATGGCAAAACTGCTAACAAGAGAGAGGAGAGGAGCTCAATCAACCAGTTGGAGAAGTCTGCCCCAGCAGCGAACGCCACCGACACTGGCTGGAGTTACACTCCTAAAACCAGATATCAGAACTGTATGGCACAGAAATAGAAAAAAGTGATAGAAGGGCACCTGGAGAAGCACATCACATATACACCTGACAAGTTCCCAACATGTTCGGCCTGACTATCTGCCTCAGCCACTCCTGGAGATCCAAGCAGCCTCATCTGTTGCTATTCAGGAGTGCAGATCCTCAACCAGGAAAAAGGGACATAGCTCTTGAAAAAGAAAGGACCAGAGGGTCAAACATAGACCAACAGTTTGCAGCGCGAGGAGTTGGAGTAACTAGAGTGGGGAAGGGAAAAAGGGGGGGAGGGGTGTACGCTGGGGAATAAGGGACACAATACAACCATGCAAACACGACCGATACTGTATGAAATAATTACAAAAAAATTTAATTAAAATAAAATAGATATACCAGATGACCAGAGTGATTCCACCTCTTGGTATTTATCCAAAGAATGCAAAAATACTAATTTGAAGGGCTATAAACATTCTTTGTTCATTGCAGCACTATTAACAACAGCCAAATCATGGAAACCTAAGTGATCCAATAACAAATGGGTGGAATAAGAAGATAACATACATGTACATGATGGAATACTACTAACCTACTACTAAGAAAGAAATCTTGCCATTCTCAACCACATGGACAAATTCTTAGGGAATTATGCCAGGTGAAGCAAGTCAGAAGGAAAAAAACCAAATGCTTGTTGGATTCACTCATATGCAGAATACAGAGAAACAAAGGGATTGAAAAAACTAAACCAAAACAACCCCTAGAAGTATCATGGCAGAATTGAGTCACTAAAGAAGTAGGGTGGATGTAGGAACAAAGTGGGAAGAGGGAAATAAAAGGAAATGGGTCCTTTGGTGATGGATGTAGTATCATATGGTGATATATATACATTAGGAGGTGTGAACCTATTTCTGTAAATCATAGACAATACTTATAAAATGTTACTTTAAAAAAATCACATATAGAATGTGTACTGTCTGACTCTATGTCAGGTAAATTGGGGTCTGGGAGAAGATTTAAACCTGAGATCTTTACTCACAGAACTTCTTCAAGTCATCCAGTTCAGACTATGTAACAGACAATATACTAAGCATACTACGTATGCATACAGATTTATGTCTAAAAACTGAGTGAGAAAAGAATGAAATAAGGGAAAACTGAACACAAATGAATAAAAAGTAACATTACACCTTAAAAACACCTGTCCACACACTAATACAGTACAGGCAAGGGAGGTAAGTGGGGTTGAAGTAGAGACTAAAGAGGTACTTAAATAAGTTCATAGGACACTGAAATACCCTTGTCATCTGTAAGAACCAACAAGTTGCAGATGCTAGAGGTTATTCTCAGTGAGGTATGACAAAAACTAATAGATGAAGCTAGGATTCCCCAAAACAATCAAAGACTGAAAACAAGGTAAAGAGTATATATACAGTTACACAAAAAGCTGTGGACTTTGTAAGTGGGTCAAATGGAATCAAACTCAACTAACACACAGAATATGTTTCTATTCTAAATGGATTCCCAAAAAAACAAAGCAACACTAGAAAACATAAGTATTTTAAGAAAATGTGAAATGATTTTCACAAATTCAACTGTGGGGACTATTTTGCTAGTTTCTTTACTGTTTCAACAAATTACATTCAAGTTTACAACATCTGTCAAGGAAAAGAAAAATAGAGAACTTCTGTTTGTCAACAGAAAACAATTAAACCCTAAGGTAAGATATTCGTCTCCTTCTACCACTACTGAGTAAATTGCACTCAATGGGAAATGTTTCACTGATAGCTAGTAATACAGTTAAGCCAAGGAGATCATGTAAACACTTCTGCATAGGTGCAAGTAAGGGAAAGTAATGGTACTGAGAGAAATCAGTATGATATGAATCAGCAATATGATATCCTCATCATCACAAATATTTAGAAAGAGCAGTTGTCCTGTTATTTGTGAAGGGTGCCCACCAAAGCTAATCAATAGAGAAATAATGAAAAAGAAGATGATAAAAATGATATACCTGGCTACTGTAGCCCTATTATAAAAATGAATTTTTATAATTAAAAACAATTCCATTTATAAAGAAATAAAATATATTGTACATTCAGTATAAAATTAACCCCAGTGAAGCATTCTTGGGTGGAAAGGGAGGGATGGAAGTATTACGAAAAGCATAAGGAAGGCGAGCAATGGTGGTGGTTTTACTGACTGGTCATGTTTTCTCCAATGTATGGGATGTACAAAAAGATTCAAAAGTATGCTGTAAATACACACAGTTTACCAAGACGGTTATACACAGCAATTTAGTTCTTTTCTTAATAAAGATGGTTAGGTTGCACAAGCCTCAATCTGCAAAGCAAACCAAGAATGCAACAAACTGCACTTGTGACATGGCAGGCAGAAACCTTAACACTCACATTTCCTACATCCTTGCAGGTATGTGACAGTATGTTTTAACCTTCCTTTGATGTTGCCAAATGCCCCAAGAAACAACTCCATTCAAAACATGCTCTTAAGGAAAAGCACAATATTTCACCAAAACTGTAGCAGGAAGTTGGGTTTTCAAAGAAATTTCCCTGATGGCTATAATACTAATTGAAATGACTTCTCCTTTACCCTAAATACAATTATCTATGTGTATTTCCATCAATATGAGAGCAGTCCATTCGCCTTTTCAAATCCCTTAACCTACCCCCAGTTAGGGGGTAGGGATGAGCCTGTTAGGGATGAGCCTGAAGTTTCAGGGATGGACAAACTAGATACTCTGCCTGACGGGAACTTGGTCAGAAAGAACTAGAAGGTAAAGGGTGGACTTTATCTGCCCTCAAGTACCCTATCACTGAATGCCTATGGACCTAACGTTCACATTAATGAAAACAAATGCAGTCAAAATCACAATTCAGTCAAATTATTATTTACTTACATCTCAGTACTTCAACAATCAAGTCCATATCAGTACTGAGTTTCTTGATGTGGTCCAGGTTAGCTACCGTTGTGATTGGCACATACTGATCACTATCCATCTGTGATATCAGGTACATATCACTAGCAAGGTTCTCCCTGCAGAAAGAAGACAATCTCTTCTCATTAATTCTTATTTAAAAGAAAGCATAACCAAAGGTATGAATCTGGCATGGTTCAGAGTTAGATCTGAGTTCAAATACTGTTATGTTATCATCCCGTGATCTTAGGTAAATTGTTTTCAAAAACATTTAGGGAGGCAGAGAGAACCAAAGTGAGAATTTTCTATAATCAAAATTAATAAGCAGGTAAATCTTTTCAAATGTACTTTTGAGTTTACCCTTGTTCTAATGAGTAGCTTATTAGAAACAGGTTTTCTTTCCCCCAAGAAAAGGAATTTCAGTTGAAGAACATAAAAGTTAAAAAAAAAAAAAAAACACACACACACACACAAAAGCCAGGAAAGGTTGGTACCGAAACACCTGTTGTTCTGTCTGGAACCCCTGCTAGAGAAGCTTTAGAACTGAGTCAGACTTTATTTATTCTAGCAGCCAAGAATAAAAAGAGAACACCATCATTAACATAGACAACCAATTTAGGTGAAAATGAAATACTTTGTGGCATTTAAGCCTTTCATGACTGTTTCTAGCATGGTTTCATAAAGGGGACAATGCCTTCAAAATATTTCAACACCAGATGCAACTAAACTAAGGGTTCACTGGTCCTGTAATTGACTAGTGATATTAGTAAAACTCATAAGGCCAGTGATCTGAAGAGGATCGGTTCTCATCTCCATTAGCCATCTCATAGACATGGAGCATGTGGTCAACAGGAGGGAGAGTGAGAGAAGGTTTTCCAAATTCTGCAATAGTGTATTTCCCTGCAAATCATCATACAGTATTTGGAGTATTCTTATTTGAGAATATATGAATGTGGAAAGTTCAACTGAGGCTCTCACCTTCACCTTCATTCAGCTTTATAATCTAAGGACAATCATCAGGAGACAACCTATGAGGCCATAAGGAAGGGCCAAAGAAAATCACCATTACTAAGAGAAAACTTGACAGTTGGCCAATCCATTCTCTTCACACTCAAAGAAAATTCATTTAACACAATTCCTTTTTATTGTACGTTCAGTTCTGCCATTGGAACTTCAAAAGTTTCTTTTTAATAGAAAAAGTTTCATTTAGGAGAAAAAAGTATAGCGAAAAGTATAAGTGGTATAAAAATTAAATAGTTTGATCCTTCAGTGTTTGGCATACTTTGAAAACAGTATAGGAAATCTGTTCTCAGACTTCAGTGTGCTAAGTAAAGGATGTCTCTAAGACTGATGACTATGGGTCTACCTCAAAAATCTAGTTCATGGTCAAGGAGTAGGGTACAAGAATCTATATTAAAAACAGCAGTCCAGATAATGATCAGAAAGAAACCTATGCATCACTGTGAAGAAACACGGTTTCCTAACAAGTCAAGGGCAGCTACTATTCATTATTCTATAATTCCTATTAATATGAATTTAGATAGAGATAGGTACAGATACACACTACGCAAAATGTCTTATTTGTATATAATAACCAATGTGAAATACCACAGATATTAGGTATGAAAAAAACCACTACCATCCTTACCTAGATAAGCAGAATTCCAATGTTTTTTTAAGTATTTCTCGTGGGTCTTCCTGATTTTCTGGTTGAGACTCATTTCCTCCTGTATAAAAGTAATGATCATTCAGGCAAAATGGCTTAAAATTTACCAGATGATGATTTAGTACAGCATTTCTAATGTTTTCAATGTTCAAATTAGTCTATCTATATAGTATATAGAGAATATAAGAAAACATTTTATTGCTAAAATAAAGAAACCACGCAATAAGTTTGGAAAATAATAACCCGAGGAATAAGGAATAAGATTAGCAATCAGCAAAGTTAAACAGGTGCTTTTTATTCACAAAATAGGTGTTAGCTTATTTAATGCCTTGTCCCAACTCAAAAAGTATTTTCAGATACAAATTAGAACACGGACAATAAAACAATTACAAACTTACAAAGAAAATAATAAAAAACACAAACCAAAGAATCAAGGCTAGGAGTCAAACACATAATCTTTCAAGGATTTTGATAAATTGTGGCCAACAACAGGAATATGAAAAAATGTGCAACATTCCTAATTATCATGGAAACGCAAATCAAAACCATAATGAGATACCACCTCACTACAGTGAGAACAGCCCACATTTAAAAAGCCAAAAAAAAAGCCGGGCACGGTAGCTCGTGCTTGTAAGCTTCAGCCTATGAAGCGGCAGGGGCTAGGGATCGCGGTTCGAGTCCCGCCTGGGGCCCGTATAGTGAGACCTAGTTCCAAAAAATAGCTGGGTATGGTGGCGCATGCCTGTAATCCCAGTTACCTGGGAAGCTGAGGCTGGGGATTGCTTGAGTCTGTGGTACCCTGGGCAACGAGAGCCTGCG
>PVHY01032796.1:0-11617 GCA_004024945.1 Uropsilus gracilis
TGTATATAGGAAAGCTTCCGACTTCTGTGTGTTGATCTTGTATCCAGCTACCTTACTGAACTGGTTTATTATTTCAAGCAATCTTTCTGTGGATTTTTTGGGGTCATCTATGTAGAGAATCATGTCATCTGCATATAATGATAGCTTCAGTTCCTCTTTACCTATTTGTATCCCTTTTATGCCTTTCTCTTGCCTTATTACCCTAGCTAGAACTTCCAGTACCATGTTAAAGAGTAATGGGGAGAGTGGGCATCCTTGCCTGGTTCCGGATCTCAACTGGAATGCTTTTAGTTTTTCCCCATTTAGGATAATGTTTGCCATAGGTTTGTCATAGGTGGCTTTTATTATATTGAGGTATGTTCCTTTAATCCCTAATTTTTCTAGGGCTTTTATCATAAATGGATGCTGGGCTTTGTCGAATGCTTTCTCTGCATCTATTGATATTATCATGTGATTTTTGTTTTTCTCTTTGTTGATGTGATGTATTATGTTAATTGATTTCCGGATGTTGAACCATCCTTGTGCCCCTGGGATAAATCCCACTTGGTCATGGTGAATAAATGCTTTTTATGCATCGTTGGATTCAGTTTGCCAGGATTTTGTTTAAAATTTTTGCATCTGTGTTCATTAAGGAAATTGGCCTGTAGTTTTCTTTCTTGGAGCTGTCCTTATTTGGTTTTGGTATGAGTGTGATGTTTGCTTCATAGAATATGTTCAGCAGTTTTCCTTCTTTCTCTATTTTTTGGAAGAGTTTTAGTAGCGCTGGCATTATATCATCTTTGAATGTCTGGTAGAATTCGTTTGTAAAGCCATCTGGTCCTGGGCTCTTGTTTTTAGGTAGAGTTTTGATGACCTCTTCAATTTCACTGCTTGTGATTGGTTTATTTAAGTTCTCTATTTCTTCCTTGTTTAATTTTGGAGAGTTGTATCTTTCTAAGGACCTATCCATCTCATTCAGGTTGTTGTATTTGTTTCCATATAGTTGTTCATAGTAATCTCTTATTATCCTTTGGATTTCTTTAGTGTCGGTTGTAATTTCTCCTCCTCCTCTTTCATTTATGATTCTGTTTATAAAATGGCCATCTTACCTAAAGCAATTTACAGATTCAGTGCAATCCTATCAAAATCCTGATGGCATTTTTCAGAGAAATAGAACCAATAATGTTAAAGTTTATATGAAACTACAAAAGACCCCTAAAACAATTCTGAGAAAAAGAGGGAAAAAAATGAAAGTATCATGCATCCTGATCTCAAAATATACTATAAAACAACAAAATTAAAACATTGTGGTATTACAACAAAAATAGACAGACCAACAGAATCTAATTGAGATCCAAAAATAAACTCACACTTAAAGACACTAATATGTAAAAAAGTAGTCAAAATCATACAGTGAGAAAGGAAAGCACTTTAACATTAACAAATGATGTTGAGACCATTTGCAAAAAAGAAGACCACATGCATGCAAAAAAAAAAAAACACAAAAAAATAATTTAAAATTGATTAAGAACTTCAGTGTAAGACCTGAAACCACAAAACATATAGAAGAAAACGTAGCTGATATACTCACAGATACCAATCTCAACAACGTTCATGGAGAGTTGACATCAATAGCAAAAAAAAAAAAAAACAAAACCACGCACAGAATTACATCAAACTAAACAGCTTGTGTAAAGAAATCATCACATGTGCACATATACACACAAATTAAATGGCAGCCTACTAACTGAGAGAAAATATTTGTATATCTTCTAGAAAGATGTGATGCTGCTAGCACCTTGATTTCAGAATTCTAACTTCTGGAAGTGTGAGGAAATGAATTTCTGTAAATTATCCAACTTGTGGTAATTTGTTAAAGCAGGAAACGAATACAGTCTCAAATCTGTGACCTTACCTTTAATGTTAAAAACTAGGAAAAATATCAAATTAATAAAATGTTAGAAAAATAAATGAAATAATAAAGATAAGTAAGAACCAAAATGGAAAGCATAATAACAACACAGGATATCAAAGGTGGATTATTGGAGAAGTTGAATAAAATTGATAAATGTCTACCTAGATTTATCACAAGCAGGGCAAAGAACACAAATTATCAATATCAACCATAAAAGAGGTGATAACATAACTATAGACCCTATAGTTATTAAAAGGATAAAAAGGAAATAGTTTATATGAATAAGTTTATGACAATAATTCCAACAAGTTAGAAGAATTCCTGAAAGACACAAATTACCAAATCTTACTCATGAAAAAACTGTTGATCTGAATATATAGTTTTGTAACTTACTACATAAAAGCATACATATATATATAATATTTACAAAAAAGCAAACTCTAGGTCATATTACTTCACTGGTGATCTACCAAACAATCAAATATTTGAGAGAAACTTTGAAATTCTTCACAAACTCTTCCAGAACATTTTTCAACTCATTCTATGAAGGCAGCATCACTTGGACACCAAAACCAGACAAAGTCATTATGAGAAAAGAAAGTTTCAGATTAACATGATCTTGAACATAGATACAAAATTTTTTAACAAATCTACAAAAATTTTTAACAAATTGTTAAAAAAAATTTAACAAACAGTACTAAACAACAAATAACGTGGATAATAGATCATGAACAAGTAGAGTTTATCTCAAAAATATAAAACCAGGTAAGCATTTTAAAATCAACTAATATAATCTACCATAGTCACAAACCAAAAATGAAAAATCATACTGTAATCTCAAAAGATGGGAGAGAAAACACTAGACAAGCATCTAATATCCACTCTTAGCAAACTTAGCCTACAGGAGTGGAAAAAATGTCTTCAAACATCATACTTAATGACAAAGATTAAATAATTTGACAGTCATGTATGTAACATATTACCCAGTCATTTCATGCCTCTGTATTTGCCCAAGATGAGTGAAAATGTAGATCTATATAAAGACTTGACATAAATGTTTATAGCTGGTTTATTTGTAATAGTCCCCAAATAACCCGAATGTCTAACCCCAGCTAAGTGGAAGCACATTTTGGAATATCTATACTACTGAATACTAGTCAGCAATCAAAAGAACAACTCGTAGGCATGTGAAACAACATTGATGAATTACAAAATAAGTATACAAATTGAAAGAAAGTAATAAAAAAAGAATGCACACTATTTGGTTCCAGTTATATAAAATTATAACTACTCAATAATGTTAGGAATAATGGTCAATGGGACTAAGCACAACGAAAGTACAGACAGAAGACTTACAAAGGATGATGAGAAATTTGGGGGAGTTAAAGATGTTCATTAGCTTGATTGTGGTCATAGCTTCATAGGTGTGCACATACATCAAAGTTTACACTGCAAATATGTACAGTTTACTATATATCAGTTATATTCAATAAAGTGGTACAAAACTTTTTTAAGGTGAAGTTTAAAATCGCTGGGGAGTAGAGTGTGAAGGGAGGCAAAAATTAGCTTGGAGAGAGAAGCAGAACTCAGTTCTGTGACAGGATCTTGGACTAAAGTCTGGAGAGAATCTAATGATAAAAACAAAGTAGATGATGAAGCAATAGATGATGAATGTCCAAGATGAAGGCAGTTAAAGAAAAATGGATTATAAAGAGCAGAATTGGGGAGACAACTAAGATGTGGAATTGACATAATTTCATAATTAGTAGGATGAAAAGGTTGGGGTATCAGATCTGGCTTAGAAATGACTTTGGACTAAATTCATCCCTCTCCCCACAAATTCATATGTCACAGCCCTGTCAATATGACTGTAACCAGAGAGAGTATATTTAGGAGGTAATTAATGTTAAATAAAATGTTAAGGGTGGGGTCCTAATCCTTTAAGAGGGAGAGGGAAAGAAAGGGAGGGAGGGAGAAAGAGAGGGATCCATCTCCATCATGTGAGGACACAACAAGAAAAACAAGACTAGTAAGAGTAGTAGTTTCACTCCAGGCTTCCAGGCTGAACTAGCAGACTTTGATCTTGTATTTTCCATGTTCCAAAACTGTGAGAAAAGACATTTTGTGTTTAAACCTCCCAGTTCATTCCATTTGTATGGCAGCCTGAATAGACTGTTACAAGAGTTTATGTGAGGGCTGGGCATGGTGGTACATGCCTGTAGGTGGCAGCCTAGGAAGCCACAGCTGGGGCCAGGGATCGCGGTTCCAGTCCTGCCTGGGGCACATAGTGAGACCTAGTCCCCCAAAAATAGCTGGGCATGGTGGCACATGCCTGTAGTCCCAGCTACCTGGGAAGCTGAGGCTGGGGATTGCTTGTCTGTGGTACCCTGGGCAACACGAGGCTGCAGTTCCACGGGCAAAAATAGTGAGACCTAGTCTCAAAAAAAAAGCTTACATGGACTGTGAAGAGGGAAACCAGGGGAATGTTCAATGAATTCAAAATGGGACATTGTTACATTTGGAGCACATTCAGGAGGAGGTAAGCATCTGAAGGTATACTTCTGGTGAAAGGTTGACTGGGGACTAAGGGAATCACCAGCAGTCAGCAGCGATTGTTTATGTTGGGGGTGGATCTACAATGGAGGAGGAAAGCCTCATAATGGGGAGGGAATGGCCAGTAATGGAGGAGGAGGGCTATGACTCTGAAGCCAGCCAGAGAATTTTGAGAAAGGGTGACCAACTGCACCACACTGCAGAGCACTGGGCTCATTTCTGGGGATCCTGAGGGCTTGCCAGAGGCTTAAAATCAAGGAGTCAGGCTGAAAAGAGAACACAAACACATATGTAACCTCTGGAAAACCATGCCTGCGGGTGAACTGTCCTCCATTTAACCTGCAATCATTTTGAGCTCCTGCTGTGTGACAGATGGTTTTTGGAAGAAGCAACTGAGCTTTCATTTTATTTATTTATCTGTTTATTTATCTATTTATTTATTTATTTATTTGTTTATTTTTGAGACTAGGTCTCTCTATTTTTGCCCATGGAACAGCAGGCCCATGTTGCCCGGGGTACCACGAAGTCAAGCAAAATCCTCAACCTCAGCTTCCCAGCCACCTGGGAGTACAGACACGTGACGATACAACCAACTGTTTCTTTGGGACTGTGTTGCCCCGAGCAGGACTCAAAACGTGATCCCCAGTTCCAGCCGTGCTCCATAGGCTGACGCTTACAGGCACGTGCCACTGTGTGAGCTTTCATTTTACATGAAGAATATGATTCAGTTAAGGGATTGGGAACAACAATATTCTGACTACGTAGAAAAGAATAGCAGATAACACGAGCATAGGTAAACTGGTGGTGGAGGAGAGGTTCCAGTTTTGACAAGAGCCCAGGATGATGGAGTAAGTCAGTGAGAAATTCTGGATGGGGCCGGGCACGGTGGCTCCTGCTTGTAAGCTTCAGCCTATGAAGTGGCCGGGGCTAGGGATCGCGGTTCGAGTCCCGCCTGGGGCC
The DNA here is from genome assembly GCA_004024945.1 of Uropsilus gracilis. Lineage (NCBI taxonomy): Eukaryota > Metazoa > Chordata > Mammalia > Eulipotyphla > Talpidae > Uropsilus > Uropsilus gracilis. Next base: position 5,408 of record PVHY01032796.1, read on the forward strand.
CGTAGCGAGACCTAGTTCCAAAAAATAGCTGGGTGTGGTGGCGCACGCCTATAATCCCAGCTACTTGGGAAGCTGAGGCTGGGGATTGCTTGAGTCTGTGGTACCCCGGGCAACGAGAGCCTGCGGTTCCATGGGCAAAAATAGCGAGACCTAGTCTCAAAAAAAAGAAAAAAAAAGAAAAAAGAAATTCCGGATGGGTGAGTTGGTGCCAAAAGGCTGTAGGGCACCCGCTGGTGTAGCTAGTCCTAGAAGTTTACCTGTATCAGTATTTTCCAGGTGCAATCCCTGCCCCTACAGCTTCAACATCAAGAATCCCCTAAGTCAAGCAAGTAGAGCCAATGCCCCCTGCAGACTTTGGATGTGATGAAACTGCAAGTTATTCATTCAACTGCCACAAGTAATTGTTCAATTACCGTCAGATTTGGAGATAGCATTCTCATGAGTTGCCAAAGCAAAGTATAATCGAAAGGTTTTAGGTATCACAGCTCCCTCCACAGCTGCGATCAACCCATAGGAGCCTGGTGATTCCAAAGGGTTGATCATATCCTACCTTTGCAAACACTTTGAATAGATAGATTAGCAGCTGAACATATATGGTCGTATGAATAATTTGCTGGCTAGGTCGGATGGACAGATTTTGTGTCGAATTAACCACTGCCAGTCTCTACTAGGGGTCAACCTAGTAACAGCTTCCCGGGTAGTCTTAAGGATGCAATTCTCCTTATGACCGGAAGAGGGCGCTGCGGTTCGCCTTGGTCTGCATCAGAGCGAAACAGGCTCAAGTCCCGCGCTGCAAAGGGGAATCCTGTCTTGCCCACTTTCCTAGAAAACCCAGAACCTCGGAAATCACCTGCAGAAGGCCAGGGTTTAGTACTGCGGCTACCTGAAACTTTGCCGTAGTCAAGAGTTGGTGGGATGGAGGGAGGCGGGAAGGCTGAAAAGAAGAAAGGAGTGGAAGAAGAACCCTGCGCTGGCCGCTCCACGGGAAGCGCAAACGCGCAGGGCCCTCGGGCACACACCGCTGGGGTTGCAGTTTATGGGGACATGGGAGGTAGAAGGCGTTGCGGGTGTTGGCCATCTAAGGCTGAATGCAGCTGTCCAGGGGTGAGAGCCGCGCCGCCACGAGGATCCTTCTGAATATGTCACTTGGTTTCAACAGGGACCGCAAAACTTGACTTTGAGCTGGAAGAGCCCCGAGAGCGCCTTCACAGGTGGCCCAGCTCCTTCATGGGGGTGGGGGGGGAACGAGGGGGCGAGGAGAAGGACTTCCCGTTTAACCAGATTACAGTGGAACCACCACTAATTCACTGTCTCGCCTGCTTAAGAAACTCTTAATTTAAACAATAACGAGGAACTGGGAGATATAATACGGATTCACCGTGGAGCTCCGCTCAGTTTGTTCGTCTGTCTCCTGAGGCGCCCCCCGCAGCAGCCACATGGGGTGTCAAAGCGTCCGCAGGCCAACTTGCCCACTTCCAACACTCGTTGGGTTTTTCTGCGTTTCAAAGGCTGTCACTGTTGCGCATCAGGGTTCCGCTAGGCTTCTGTAAGGCAGTCGCCAAATTTGCTCCCATTCTACAACCCTTCTCGAAGGGGGTACCCCCTGGAGTTTAGAAGAGAGGTTAGGGGACCTGGATACAACTGGGGACAAGTGGAATCGAAGCTTGAATTGTGTGACATGAAAATAGGCGGGTTTCCAGACGTGAATGTTGAGGACTTGACTTCACACAGGAGAGAGGGAGGGAGGGCTCTGGGACCAAAGCAGGTGGTCCTCCCCTCTTCTATGGGTGGGCTCCATGTGAGCGCACTTCAGGTACACGACCTCACCTCACACGCCACACAGGAGTCGCTCTCGGGCCTCCAGGCCTATCCCCCCCCCCCCTTCCCACGACGACGACCTGCCCGGGGCCATGGCTAGCAGAGAGCATCCCCCAACGGGACATGACCTTCAAAGACCGAGAGGGAAAGCAGCAGAGGGATCTTGCCTCAGCGTGGATCTCCCAGCTCTCCCTCAAACTGCTCCAGAGAAAGCCTCCTTCTCGGGAAAACCACTTCAGGACACCCCAGCGCCGGCCATGGCTTTGCGCAGATGCTCACCAGGTTCTCAATCACAGTGCCCAGGAAAGGAGTGCAAAGGGGCCCTTCAAGGCGAGGAAGATACCCTCCAGACCGGGCTCCAGATCCTCTCTGGGTTCCTCCCGATCTCCGGGTTTGAAAGCAAGGAGCCCCAGCACCGAGCTGTGTTCCTACTTTCTACTCTCTGTGCCAGGTACTGGGTGGCACCGGAAAGTCCAGCTCAGCTTGGCCCTGGAGCCTGCACCGGGCGCGGGAGCAGCAGAGAAGCCTGAGAGCTTCTTATCCAGGGCTGGAGACCTAACTTCACAGCAAACCTTCCTTCCACGTGCTAGCGAATTTTATGATTTATAAACGTGTGCACATGATCACATCTTTAAATATTTTCATCCTTAGCACAGCGTGGGAGGTACATCTGTGTCTCTCCAGGAGAGACACAAGTACTTTGTCCTTAATTCAACTTTTTTTTTTTTTGAGGCAGTAGAGAATAAATAGAATGGGGTCTTGCTGTCCAGAAGGTGGGTCCGAAAACAACACCCTCTGCTCTGGGAGTCTGGTGGAAATCCTCAAGAGCCATACCACAAAGCTAAAACGTAGCAAAGCCCAGGCTTGAATTCCAGGACTTCTGGGTTCTACTGAAGTTCTGTTCTCAGATTTCTGGAGAGCTTGACTATCAGCAAATGTGCAGAGATCTACACGTGAATCTTTTTTTTTTTTTAAAAAACCACTCTTTCCATGGGTTTGGGTCCTGGAGTAATATTTGTCAAAAAGCAGCTACGGAGCATTTGGATGATGTGTTGTTAATTTGTAAGCTCTCTGTGGATAGGCGCTATATCCAATTTGTATGGGATCGAATTCTCAGGCCTAACGCAGAGCCTGTCACTGAAGCAGCACTCAATCAATTCTTGTTAACTGACTCGTGGATTACGATAAACTCAGAGCAAAATTGCACCACAAGGAAACCTGTGCTCTCACCATCCTAGAGAAAGTGTGGCGGGTCATAAAAAGAATTAGGAAAAAAAAGTGTGTATTTGTGTGGGAGGTGGGGGGGGTAATAAAAGTGAAAAACATGTGTCCTTTTCATTCCCACCTGACCAGAAATAAAGACCCGGAATTAGTCTTCTGTTTGAGCTCACAGTTCTAAGTTAAAAAAGAAGTGACCTAGGAGGGAGAGATGGGCGTTTCCTATTGGTCACGCACGTGAGGCGCAAAGGACGTTAGTTTCCAGTCCCCCAGTAGGTCGCCCGGCCTGGGCCTGAGTCTCTCTGGCTCATAGATTCCAGGCGGAATGGAAGCCAGCAAGGCAGCATGTGGCCAGGATAGAAGGGGAGTGCGTGTGTGGTCGGTGCATCCTGCCTGCCACTGTTGCACCACTCCCACCTCACCGTAGCTAGTTAGTTGCAGAATTAAGGAAGCAGCAAGGGGGGGGGGTGTGTCCTCCTGGGTGGACTCTGCATTCCCAAGTGTCCCTTACAGCCACGGAGAAGTTGCTAGTTTAACTAGGGTTCACCTTATTTAAGATGAGTCTGGGAGGTGGCGGAAAGAAGGAACATTCTATGGTCTGAAAGAGGTGAAGAGGTGTTGTGGCCAGGGGAGGGACTCTCAGGGCCTTTGCCTCTCAAGGCCCCTTTGCTGAGACAAGCTGGGAGTAGTTTTCCTTCATAAGGCACCTTAGGTTTTGGACTTAATCTCAGCAGTTGAGCGCACTTGTGAGTACAGTACAGAGCTCTGTGTGTGTGTGTGTGTGTGTGAGAGAGAGAGAGAGAGAGAGAGGTGGTAGGGAAAGAGGGAGAGAGGGAGGGAGGGAGTGGGCTGATACCTAAAGGCAGTGCAAAGGTCCACACAATGTCTAGAGGAGAACCAGGGCACTCTCTGGGGTGCCCTGGGAGGATGGAGTAGGATCGCTGCTCCCACCCTCAAGCCCCCTGGTTTCCACTCCAACTCAGGATAGTTATTCTGTGTCTGCTTGGTGGGTGCCACAGTCAAGATGAGCCTGGGTGAGGGCTGGGAGCAGACAGTCACGTGCACCAGGACCTGCTGTATGACTGGGAAGCCGCTGAGGGTCGTAGGCTGAGCTTGAGCCACCCAGGACCTTGCAGGGCTCCCCGAGTCTTTCTTCTAGGGGATAAGAGTGCGGGGGTGGGGGTGGAGCGGCTAGCAACAAGTACAGATATCCCGAAGGAGGCACTGAACTTAAAACATTCCAGCTTTCAAAGCTCGTTCATGTGCTCGATCTTACTTGAAGTCACAAAAACCTGGTGAAGAACTTCCATTTCTAAGTGGCATTGAGACTGAGAGAGCGCCACGTTCTAGATCTGGTGTTTTTTACACTTGCCAATAATATGAAATAATGCAGGACAGAGGGAGAGAAAGGAAAACACGGGGGTCTGGAAAGCCCACCCCGCCTGGGCATTAAGACCCCAGCGGAGACGAAGGCCCCGGGACCCGCCTGGACGAAATCTGTAGGCATTTTTGGCCTGTCCTTGACCATTCACTCGACTCCGGCGTCGTCTCCCCACCTCGTTCCCAGGACCTAAACAGCCACTGATGGGGTCTGAACCCTTCCTGTGAGCGCCCCCCAGAGAAGCCACCTGGAAGGAAGGACAGGAATCCGGTTTCCCACCGGTGTTCCGCAACACGACCCGCAAGCGCGTGCGGGCGCCAGGCGCAGTGTTGCCCACCCCGACGCCGCCCAGTCTGTTGCGCAGAAACGTGGGTCCTTGAGAGGGGGGTGGAGGGTGTACGCCAAGCTTTCCCTTGCCCTGGTAAGGAAAGCGGGTGGTGAGGAGAGCTAATGTTGCTGCAGAAGTTGACTGTGTCTGACAAGCGCGCAGAGCACTAGCGCCTCGAGGAGAGGATTAAAATGTTAAAATAAAGTCAATAAAGCCTGTCAGGGCCACACTCGCTCTTAGCGGGAAGGCGCCTGTCCTGCAGAATGAAATAGCTCAAAAGTGGCTGCTCATCAGCGGGAACCTCTCTCTTCTCTCCAAGGAGGGGGAAAAGAAAACCACAGCCAAGTTTTCGGGAAGCCCCCTTAGGCGCTCCCTCCAGTGTTCTGGAAGCCCCTGCCTGGCCACCGGGCGCTCTGCGCTCCCAGTCGCTGGCGCGGAGAGGAAACGGAAACGCACCGCAGAGAGACAGAAAACAAAATCAAACAGCGGCAAAACCCCAAACGAGAGCGATTCCAAGGAGCAGAGTCGGAGCGAGTTTCCGGCTCTGCGCGGCGCCGAGCTCCGCTCTCCAGTCCACGCGGCTGGGGCCCGGCCTGGCCCCAGCAGCCGCGGCGCTGCCTCCGGCCCCGCGGGGAAGCTCGTCCGCAGCTTCCCCTCTCCAGGTGCCCAAGGACCCTCAAGGCGCGGGGCTCACACTTGAAGCCTGGGAACGCGCAGACAGGAAACTCACTTCCTCCTAAGCAGTTTCTTGCTCGCCGGATGAGAGGCGCCCAATTGAAGCAGAATGATCCTCATCTGCTAATATCCAGCGTGGCCACAAAGCGACTGGCCATTTACGCCGCCACTTTAAACAAAGATATTTGGTTATTCCCGGGGAAGCAAGTGCACTTTTGCATGGCTGAGCTCCGGGCGGAGGCGAGCCTCAGCCCAGCCTCCCGCCCGCGGGGCAGCTGGCGCGTCGGCATTCGCCCCCTCCCAGCCAGCGGGTCCCGCCGGGGTTCAGGCTCAGTTCTGGCGGCCGCGGGCGGGCGGGCGCTGTCGACGCTCCCTGCTCTCGCCCTCCCCGAAGCAGCAGAGGGGGGAACCGGCGAGGCCTCGGGCTTGGGTGTTGGGGCTGCGATGTCCTCGGAAAGTCGGCTCCAGGCCCAGAATCCCGCGTGTCCGGGCGATGGTAGAGGGTCGGGGACACCAGGTTTGTTCGAGGTGGGGCAACTTCGGTGACGGCCCCTCCCGTTATTCCCCCCCACCACCCCCAGCCTCCCCGCTCCCGCGGCCCGTGGAGCTCTCTCGCCTCTGTCAGGGTTGGGGGTGGGGGTGGGGAAAGGGAGCCGGGGGTGGGTGGGGGGTGGGGTGGGGGAGTGATGCAGGGGGCCTTAGCCGGCGGCGAAGAGATCCTAAGCTGGGGGAGGAAACGTGGGGATCTGGGACAGCCTCTCCGTGGCAGCCGATCCCCCCCCCCCCCCCC
>PVHY01032797.1:0-11621 GCA_004024945.1 Uropsilus gracilis
ACCCACTGGAAATGAATCAGCTGGAGCATCCAGTTCCTCTGCACTCTGATCAGGGTAAAATGTCTCCTCTCCTCCTCCCAGAGGCACAGGGACACCCCTCCTTAGACAGGCACTCCAGCCCAGGCCTGCCCCTAGAGACCATCAGCCTGTCTGCAGATGTCAGGCAGAGGCCAGGGCAAACCAGGGGAGGAAGCAGAAGATGAAAGCCAGGAGCAGGTGAAACTGCCGCCACCTTAGTCATAAGACAGCACCTTCTCTAGCAGTGTCCTTCCCTTTCTGTGCCTACACCAACCTCTGGAACAGCCAGGAAGGCTTTTGGGGGCAACAGATGGAAAGAAAGTCACCCGAGGAAGCCAGCAGACAGATTTCCTGACCTCTTTCCCTTTATCTTCCCTTTCTCCTCCTGCCCCCCCCCACCCCCAGCAGATACAACCTTTGTGTCCATCAGCGTGTTTCCAGGGACAGAGAGACCAGGAAGCAGCTATTTAATGACTTTCTGCTGAAAGTTCCTTGGCCTGGAGGACCCGGTTCACAGTGGCCTGAAGCCAGCCCTCCATACTTGGAACTACAATGAGCCCTAAGTTCTGCTCCTCAGCACAGGGGGTTATGCTGGGGTCCCTGACTGGAGCACCCCTCCCCACTGCCGTCCACCCCCTGTTTGAGGCTCTTAAGTGGGAGTGAGCTCTCTAGGGTGTTTTTTAAAATATGGGAGAGCTATTTTTTATTGACATCACAATGACATTTGGGATGGCATTTCACAGACAGGGGCCAGAGATGCTAAATAAACAAACAAACCCATGCCCACAGCACCCCTTCGAGCAACATGGAGCCAACCCCTACTCATTTGCAGGTCAATTCCCGAGAGAAACCTTTCCAGACTCCAGGCCAAGTTCCCTCAGTAAGCTCGCAAGTTCTTCCACGGTCCTTTCCCAAATGGAAGTGTTTGGCTACGTTCCTACAGAAACAGTTGGAATATAACTCTCCTCCCTTTAAATGCATGCTTCACATGTATTTCTTGCACATTCCAAAAGGTGCAAGAAACAAGGGGAAGAAAATATCATTTTAACTTTACAGCTGAGAACACTGACCAACACTAGCCCAGCCAAGCGATCAAGGGCAACAGCCACAGTGATAGGCTAATGAGTGGGCACAGCTGACAAAGTGGGGTGACAAATGGCACTTCACCTCTGTGGTCTTTCTCTGCAAAACGTGCAGTCACATATAATCATGAGAAGAACATCAGCCAAATCCCAGCAGAGGAGCAGTCTACAGTGCTCCTTGAAACTGTCAAGGTCATCCAAACCAAGGTGAGTGTGAGAAATTGTTGGAACCAAGAGGATCCTAGGAAGACATGACCAGTATATAATGTGGTGACTAAAAATATACAGTGGTGTCCTGGTACAAAAAAAGAAGAAGCATTAGAGAAAACTGAGGAAATCTGAGCAAATGCTGAACATGAGTTAATAACGACAGACCAGTGATGGTTCGTTAATTGTCACAAATGCGCCACAATGATGTAAGCTGTTATAAGGGGGGGGAGAATGAGCATGGAGTATATGGAAATTCTCTACACTATTTTGCAAAACTTCTGTAAATCTAAAACTGTTCTAAAATTAAAATTTCATTTAAAAACACTTCAAGAGTGTTAGCCTCAAAGTCAGAGCCATCTCAGCCAGAATCCCAGCTCAAACCAGTCATGTGGCCTTAGACAAGTGACTTAACCTTTCCAGGTCTCTGTTCAAAAGATGAAGTGACCCTCAAACAACTGAAAGTGGAACTACCATTCGACCCAGCAATCCCACTACTGGGAATCTACCCAGAGGACACAAAATCACTAACAAAAAAGGATACCGGTACTCGCATGTTTATTGCAGCATTATTTACAATCGCCAAGGTATGGAAACAACCCAAATGCCCCAAAGCTGATGAATGGCTGAAAAAGATGTGGTATATGTACACAACGGAATATTATGCATCAGTCAAAGAAGATAAAGTTATGTCATTTGTAACAAATGGAGCTAGAAGGAATCATCTTAGCAGAAATTAGCCAGAAAGAAAAAGAGAAATATTGGATAGTGTCACTTATATGAGGGATTTAGGGAAAACAAACAAGACAAGAAAAATTTAAAACTGCCAACAGAACTGAAGCATAGACCAAGGGAGGGGGAGGAGAGTAAAATTGGGGGAGAGGGAGGGCACAAGAGATAAAGAAGATGCACAGGTGATAAGGTGATGGGAGAGTATCAGGATAAGCAACAATGTAATGACATATGTTTGTGTGTGTGTGTGTGTATATATATATATATGTATATATATATATATATATATATATACGTGCAATCAAAATAAATAAATAAATAAAATGAAATAACGTGTGCAAAGGTCTTAGCACAGCCCCCACACATTGCATGGCAGCCATATTCACTCTCCTTCATTCATCATTCATTTGTCATCTTTGTTCCCATCTGCCTCCCCACCCGGGGGAAGCTCCGGGCAACAATTCTCATCTGTTCTGGCCCTGGGCTGTGCTCAGGAGAGTGTCTGGCCCATCAATGATGCTCAGGAAGCATTTGCTAAATAACAGAATGAGCCCTGCCCTTCCCAGCATCCAGGGACCCCCAACTCTCACCCTGGCAGAACTTCCATTTCAGAGCCCAGTTCAGGGGGACCCTCCTTTTCCCCAGAACTGCAGCTCAGCAGAAAGAAAGCCACCTGCCTCCCACCTGCCTCCCTGGGACTGGGACTAATCTACTCCCTCCTCCTTCTCTCCTGGGCCTTCTTTCTCTCTGCCCATCCCCCATTGGTGGCAGCATCTCCTTCCAGAAGCAGCAGGATCCAGGTAATGACCTCTGATAAGCATCTTTTAGTAAGCCCTAGAGCTAGATCTGTCATCCAGAGACTGTATTCTCTCCCCTTGCCAGCCCCACTCTATCTCCTCCCACCTCCTAGGTGGGTCATTAACACCTTTGCTCTCTCCAGTCAGATCCTCTGACCCCAAAGGGCTTCTGTATGCTGACTTGCTGGGAAATGGCCCACAGGTAGCACCGCCTACCCCATAAGCCTGACCCTCCTCCTCGCAGTGCTGTGGTCTCAGGGACCAAGCCCAGATCTGCCTGTGCCACCCATCTGACCACTGGTCAGTCCACTTCCCTCCATTCCTGCAGGCAGGTTTCCCAGGCGTTACCAAGGAGACGACTTGCATCCTGCCCAGGGTTGCCAAAGCAACCAGCTCAGTGAGAAGCAGCCCCTCAGCCTCCAACCCCTGAGTGTGCAGGACCAGGAACAAGAGAGCCACAGACCAACGGAAACAGGCCCAGGCAGCTGGCACACCAGAGTGGAGGCAGGCCTGGCATTCCCTGGGCAGTGCCCAGCACCTGCCCTCCAGTTTCCCCCTCTTGCGCCTCCTGTTACCACTGTTGTCCATCCTGTCTCCCTCTCAAGCTCTATGGTTTAGAGCTGGTGGCTGAGACTTACTGTGCATAGCTTGGCCAAGGGCATCAACCACCCCAAAGGCAAGGAGGAGAAAACCCCAACGTGCAGAAATTCCCCTCAAAACTAGTTCCCCCCTTGTGGGTTAGGAGTCCTGGGTAGAAAGCCAGCTCCACTCTTTCCTAGGTCAGTGTTTGGAGACACCCGAAATGCATTAGTCTTCGGTTTCTCACATATAAAATGGGAATAATAATGCCCACCTCACATTTATTGGGAGATTAAATGAATCCATCTACATGATTGTAGATTGTGGCCAGGACCGGAATTTCTTTAAACTTCTTAAAACGTCTTTCTTTTTCTCCCGATGAGTCATTGGCCAGAAATGCTTCTAGATTCACCCATGGGAAACCTAGATGAGGTCATCAGCTTGCCTGTCTCACCCGGTCCTCATGGTCTGGCCTAGGACAGAAGCCCTGCAGCTCCATCTACCTCCCTGGGGAGGCTTCATTTCCTCACCCCACCCCACCCCACCCCAGTCAGTGTCCAGCTGCTGCCATTTAAGTGAAGCCAGCAGGTTTCTCTGCTCAGAAGTCATCCATGGCTCCCACTGCCTGTAGGGTAAAGTCCAAGCTACTCATAGTGACTCTGAAGCCCTGAAAGAGCTGGCCCTAGCCTCCCCTGAAGACTGTCCCCTGATGGAGGTTCTGCACTCAGGCAGGAGGGATCGCTAGGTATCCCTGCACACTGCTTGCACATCCCCGCTTCTATGCTTTGAGGCTGTGTCCTCAGTCATGCATCCCTGTTGGTTCCTTCTGAATCTTCTCCAGTCAACTCCAGGCTCATCTCCCCTGAGGAGACTGATCTCACCAGCCCATAAGCGGTAGAGAAGGACTGTTCTGGAGACCCACAGCCTTGACAGCTCAGATCTTGGGGTAAATCCCAATGATCTGGGAATCCTTTCAACAAGCTTGTTTGGGGATCCCATCCCCAAGAGTCTGCAAGGTGGGTGTGGCGTGGGGACCAGGCACCATAGACATACGTCCAGCTGACTCTGGTGAAGGCAGTAGGAAACCCTCACTTTGGGAAACAGTGACCTGAATCAGATCCCCAGAAAATGCCTACTGAGCAGTTGATGGGTTTGCGTGGTCACAAACAGCAGAAGGCTGGGTAGGAATATCTGGAACCCCAGGACCCCCACCCCCGTCTCCTCCTCTGGGGCTCTTTCCAGACACTAGGGAATTTCTCACCAGTTTCTTTCCCCATAGGGAAAGACAGAGCCCCAAGACTGAATTTCCTGGAGCAGAATGGCATGAACTCTAAAGAGACCTGGCTGCACCCCAGCATCATCAACAAGGTCTGTGCAGAGTTCCTGAACCTCTCCAAGCCTTTCTTTCTCCATCTACAAAATAGTGACAAGGATATGTCCCTCAGGAGATTGCAGGGAAATATTAATAGGAGTGTAAATACTTGGCACCCACTAACACCCAAACACATGGTGGCTATTGTAAATAATACTGTTATGATTAACACAGGGTTCAAAGATCGGACTAAGTGCACATCCAACAAGCATGTAGGATGGATGCTCAGGATGACACCTGCCTCCACGAACCATGAACTCATCTCTGGGGCTGTCCTCGCGCAGTTTTTCTAAAGTCTTGGGTGGCCAAGGAGATCAGCAGGTACCCCCACCTTCCTGCCGAGGTCCATCTTCCGGTTGCTAGAGCGGAGAGCTGGATGAGCTCACCCAACTTGCAAGCGTCATGACGACCAAGGAAGAAGCCCAGACAAGACGGTGGGGATGTCTGGCTAGCCAGAGTATGGAGGCCTTGAATGTCCTATGGCAGCCATCTCTCTCCTCACAGCACTGAAGGCTGTTGGGGGAGGGGCACCAGGGAAGACTGTGTTCTGTTCAGAGCACTGCCCCGGAGCATGGCCAGAGGCATCGGAGGCAGACAGGCATCTGGAAATTCAGCTATTACAGTATCTGGGCTGAGAACACAGGTCAAGAAAGGAGCAGCAAGAATGTGAAGGCTGGGAAAATACCACGACCTCATCCCAGGAAGAACCATGCCCACCTGACACTCAGAGCAACAAGGAAGCTCAGCATCCGCAGACAAGTGCTCTGGCTCACTGCCCACTTCAAAGAATCAAGATCAAGCCCCCTCAGTTGGCCTTAGAAGGACCCCCCATCTCTGACCAGAAGCTGCGGCCCTCATGGAAAAGAGATTGAGAGCAACAAGAGTCTGGCTACCATCATACCCAGCCAGAGCTGGAAGGCAGTCTCCCTATGGCTGCCACATCAATGGCTGAGTGAAACAGCCCATTAAAAAGCACCACCATTTGAAGAGATGGAAGGTTCACTATTGGGTGTGTACCCCAAGGAACTGAAAACAGGTATTTAAACAAAAGCTAATGCACAAATCTTCATAGCAGCAAAATTCACAATAAGCAAAAGGCAGAAACCACCCAAATATCCATCCACCAACAAATGGACCAACAAAATGTGGCCTTGCTACACCGTGGAATATTACTCAGCCACAAAAAAGAACAAAGATATCACCTATGAGATAGACGGACCTTGAAACGTTTCTTGAGTGCAAGAACTCTGACACAAAAGGACAAATACAGTGTGACCCCACTGATGTGGAATGTCCAGATCAGGCAATTCATGGAGATGGAAAGTAGATTAGTGGTTGCTAGGGATTAGGGAAGGTTATGAGGAGGGACTGTGAATGGGAAAGGGCTTTCCTTTTGGGGTGCTGGAAATGTTCTGGAATTAGATAGATGTAAGTGGTGGTTGCACATCATCGTGAGTGTAAAAATGCCACTGAATTTTTGGCTTTAAGATGCACATTAAGACTTTAATGTGCATTTTATCACAATAAAAAAATGAATGGGAAGAGGCCCATTCAACCCCATGGAAGGGTGAACATGGGGCTGAGCAGTCTCCCCACAGGCTGTCCTAGTTACCTTTCCCTCAGCACTTAATGTCACGCAAGCAGACGCTCAGAAAGAGCTGAGTCTTCTCTACATTTGATCCTATGAAGCATGAACCCTGTGCCACAGTCACCCCCCTCATCACCAAGAATACATACACGCACTTACTCCTCCCCATTTCCAAGTCTATGCTGTGTGCTCCTGCCCCCACATGCACCCTAGGGCTCCCACTGCCCCCTCTGCCATCACTACCTCATTCTGCAGTTCCCTCCAAGTTCAGCTTAAATCCTTCCCTGAGCCCCCCTTTCTGACCTCTGCCCACACATCTGGGATTTCAGCCCAGCCAAGCACTTGATTCCATCCCCTCCCTCAGTCTTGCTTTTCCAAGCAGATCTTCGGTCCATGAATGTTCAGGGATGTCAGAGCCCAGACATCTGAGCCAGGCACAGAGCAGCTCTGCAGAAACGGCCAGACCTAACCAAGCCCCCCCCAACCTCACCCCACCCTCACCCCAGTCAGGGACTCCCAGACCAGCACTGCTCACACCCCAGGAAGAATCACAGCAGCAGAGTGAGGTCAGCAGTTTCCAGAAAAAAAAGACCAAAAGCTACTACCCAACAGGTGAGGGACAAGTCTCGTTTCGTGTCAGCCAGACGAATCTCAGCTCCCCAGTCAGTCCCAGGGCTCCTGTTAAACCAGGTTCCTTCCAGTTGTTTTAATTAAAGTGATGAGAAATCAATTGAGAATGCAATTACAGAAGGAGGGAAGAAATTGAGAGTCCCCTGCTCCCAGCAAATTTCCGGTGGGCACTGCTATGCTGATTCAGGCTCAGCACAGAAGCAGCCCCGGCAGAAGCCTGGACAGACAGTCACAGGTCACAGCCATCTCAAGGTCAACACCAATACCAATGGAACAGGTTTCTAGAAGAACACAGATACATATCAGGAGGCTTCTAGGTCAATGATGGCACTGTTAGTGAGGAATTCGGAATGAACACTAAACAATCAGAGAATAAGCTGATGACTCTTCGGGGCTGTGGGGGACAAGGGGAGCAGAAAGAGAGTCAATCTGAGGAGGAGGCTCAGCAGACCCTGGGAGAGGAACATGACATGCACTGTCCATCACCCCAGGGTCAGAAGGAACAGAGTTGAGATTCTGTGAACCTCCAGAAGGTGTGTGAGTGGAGGCAGGGAAGGACTTCTGGTAAACCGTGCCTGAAGGGCTGGGCATAAAGGAAACTGCTCCTCCCTCTTTATTACCACAGAAGATGTGATCTCTGCAAACCAGCAGCAGGTAGTGAAAGGCAACTTTCCAGGTCATACAAGTGGGGAGTCAGGCTGAAAAGGAGGATAGAATGAGGCAGGGGTCCCAGTTTCAGACCCACCTGTGAAGACCCCAGCCTCAGGGAACTCACCCCATAGTCCCAAACTTTAGATAAAAAGAGGGGGACTCCCAGGTTTCCCTAGGGCCAACGATGAAACAGGGTTGCTCAAGGGGTTGTTTCTCAGCATTAAAGGATCAAATCAACTCTTTGAGCCCCAGCAAGCCTTGTCCTTAAGCGGCTGTCACCATCTCCTGACTCACCCACTGAATGACTGGGTAAATCACTGTCACTTTTCTTTTTTCTGTTTCCTTGCAAAGGAAGAGGTTGAGTTAGATGGGTCCTCCATCATTCAAGATGATAGAAATAAAAAATAAAATATAAAAAAGAAATGAAAAATCTTATGCGATCCCACTACCTAGAGGAAATCATAATTAGCCTTTTAAAAATTTTCTTTCCAAGGTTATTTGGGTTTGGGGTGCTTCTGCTTGTCTGCTTGCTTGCTTGTTTTGCATTCGTAGCATTTCTGTTTAACAAAATGATGACCCTCATCTACACAGCTTTCATCATTTTTTCAACTATCATTAGATGGTGAGCGTGCCCCAAGTCCACAAATGCTCAAAAATACAATATGAAAGAGGCTCTGTCGTGCTCACTGGCGTTGAGGCTGTTTTCCTAGCACTGGACAGTACTGCCATGACCACACTAGCCCAGGACATATTTGCCTCCATCTCCATTTCCTTAGGACCAGTTTCTCCAGGTGAAATTATAGGGCCAGGGAATATATTTTAAAAGATCTTTTTTTTTTTGAGACAAGGTCTCACTATTTTGACCCTATTTGCTCGTTATTTTTGTGGAACCGCAGGCTCGCATTGCCCGGGGTACCATGGACTCAAACGATCCCCAGCCTCAGCTTACCAGGTAGCTGGGATTACAGGAGCGCACCACCACACCCAGCTATTTTTTTGGGACTAGGTCTCGCTGTGTTGCCCCAGGCGGGTCTTGAACCAAGATCCCCAGTCCCGGCCATGACTCCATTAGCTGTCGCTTACAGGCACGTGCCACCATGCCCTGGGCCTTTAAAAAGATCTTGCCAAGTCCCACCATATTAGTTTCCAGAAAACCACAAGTCCACGGGTTTTCCTGAGGCAAGGGAGAGCTGAAGTTCTGAAAGACTTGGAGTGAGAAGGCAGGACCGTGGTCCCAGCTCTCCTCCCCCAGTCTTGAAAGTGAACTGTCCAGTAAAAGACAATTCCTAGCCAGAAGACAGGGGTGTCAGCCTCGCTCTGCCTCTCCCTGACTCTGGGAATGTGAAAAAAGCACCACTTCTCCCCCACCAAAATGGGTGTGATTGGCCCAAAGTAGCCTCCTCTCTGGCATGGAAAGGTGTTGGTGAAAACTCTTGACAAACTTCAGTTATGTCAGAGGACTTTGCTATCATCCGTCCAGGTAAGGGGGGGTGGAGAGGGTGGTGCTGAAGAAGTGGCTTGCTCTTTGTGAAAGCCTAGGCTTCCCTTCCCAGTTCTCAGCCATCAGAGCGCCTGGGACAAGTGCTGGCTGGTTCCGAGGGTGATGGAAAAGCAGCAGCTTCCAGAACAGAATCCTTGGGGACTGAGTCTAAGAGGACCCAGCTGTTTCCCCCCAAGGTCAGAAGCTGCGGGGGGGTCAGGATGGGTCTCTGGCCTCACCCAGGGCTCTGTGTTAGCAGCTTAAAGAGCAAAGACCTTCCTGACAAAGGTTCCTTGTTTCGAGAATCCCCGGCCCTCCCTTCCAGGACTTCAGCTGGATACCTGACCTTTGCGGGAACTAGAAATCAGGTTGATTCAGCCGATGCAAAGAGTCGACAGCTTCAGCAGACCTGAGAGGCGCTGGCTTTGGTCCTTCTTCCCGGCTGCTAGAAGTGAGCCCAGGATTTTCAAGACACGCTAATTGGAAAAGCAACTAGTGCTTCCAGTGTGACCTCCAGCCCCAGCAGATGAAGCGGGAGACGTGGTAGCTCCCCTGAGGAGCGCAGCTGAGTGGCCTGAGCATCCGTTGCGCTTCCCCTCTCCACCCAGCAAAGCCCTACCTCACCCCTGCAAACTCGCCTGGCTCCACGGCCTGCGGGGACTCCAGTGACGTCCCCAGCGCGGGCAGGAAGAACTGCGCAGACCCCACACAAGGCCGTCCTCCGGGTTTTCACCATCTCCACCGGCAGATCCCCACCCCCAGCCCACCTCCAAGGCCAGATGCGCAGGTCTACGCCCAACAGGTGGCACCTGCCGGCACACCTCTGCATCTCTCTCTGCCCCCCTACCTGCGCCCGGGTCCCCCACCTGCGCCCCGGCCCGGCCCCGGCGGAGTCTTACCTTTGAGGTTTTGGGGGTGGCCCCGCGGCGCCCGGCTCGGGTTTCCTCGGGGCAGCGAGGGGATGCTGGAGAAGTTGTTACCCATGGCATCCGGCCCCAGGGGGTTCGGCGCCGGCGGGGGCGGGCGAGGCCGGGCAGGAGCCGCGGTACAGTGTGCAAGTCTGTGTGCGCGCGGGCGCGCGCCGCCGGGGGAGGGCCCTGCTGGAGCTGCCGCTGGGGGCGGGCGGGCCGCTCCTCTCCTCCCAGTCTCTGGGCTGAGCGATCCTCGGCCGGTCCAGCCCGCCTCGGAGGTCCTTGCGCGAGCCTGCTACCTGCCTCCCATTCCCCGCGGCGGGGGCGGGGGCCTCGGGCGGACCCCGCAGTCGGGGCCCGGGGCGCCCGGGGCTCCCCTCTTCCTCCCGCCGGCGCTAGGGTTCCGGCCGATGGTGGGTGGTGCGGTGGCTCCGGCGCGCTCCCCCCGGGCCATAGAGCCAGGGCTCCCGGCGCGGGCGCTCGGTGGCTGGGCCTGCCAGGCAGCTCCGCGGCTCGGCGTCAGGCTCGGTCCCCGCCCGCGGGGACGGCCGCTGCGGCTACGTGCGTGGCGCCCTCCCGCCCGCGGGGTTGCATGCAGCGGGGCTCTCCGGAGCGCGGGGCGTGCCGGGCGCTCCCGCCGTGCCTGGCTCCCGCCGTGTCCCCCGGGTCCCGCCCCCGCCGGTTCCCTGGCGCGACCGCCGCCCCCGCCCGCGCCCCCGCGCCCCGGCCCCCGCCGTCGCCAGGATTCCCTCGCTTTGGTTGTTATGGCGACAGCTGCGCCCGTGAATGAGCGTCTTGGTGACACGCGCGCACCCGTTCCGCCAGATGTGGCCTGGGGCGCGCCGTGAGTCGCGGCTGCCACAAGTTCTCAGCGGAGGGCGTGGGGGGGGCTCCAGTGGGGTTGGCTATCGGGAGTGAGACCCCCGACTCTCACGGGCTGTTAAACTTGGTCTGAAAACAAGAGAAGAACAAGAACCTTGAGCTCGTCGGGTGCCAGGAGCAGAGGGAGGCAGCTCTGATTTACAGTTTCCATAGCACCCGTTAAACTCCTGACGCAAGAAGGCGAAAAAAATGAGTGAGGAGACGTGAGATGAGGAACCCTAGCGTTTGACCCTTCTCGCCTAGTAAGACCTGAGGGGGGCCTGGGGCAGGAACCCAGGCTGGTCAGTCAGTGGCCACACCCCACAGTGCAGTGCGGTCTTCACCTGGCCACAGATCAGACCCGGAAGACAGGGTGGCTGGCCAAACTGGGAGAATAAATCTTGGGAACAAGTCATCAGAGAAACACCAACTCTGAGCTGAGTGGTTCTGTCAGCGAGGACCTCTGCCCAAGTCAAAGGCTTCTAAGCTGGGCACAATGGCGCGTGCCTGTAAGCGACAGCTTATGGAGTCTCGGTTGGGTCTGGGAATTGCGGTTTGAGTCCCACCCGGGGCAACACAACAAGACCTGGTCCCCCAAAAATAGCTGGGCATGGTGGCACGCGCCTGTAATCCCAGCTACCTGGGAAGCTGAGGCTGGGAATCGCTTGAGTTCGTGGTTCCACAGGCAACGTGAAACTACGGTTCCTCAGGCA
>PVHY01032798.1:0-11592 GCA_004024945.1 Uropsilus gracilis
CATCCTACGTCCTAAACCCCCTTTCTCTTTTCCCTCTTCCGGTCACTCTAACTCCTTGTGTGGCAAGTCCCTGGTCCATGCTTGGCCTGCTGGTCTTTTCTTTTTCTGGAGCTCCGTCCTTTCTTCCTGGGTGTGGACTTGCACTCCTGGACACCAACAGATGAGGCTGCTCGGATCTCCAGGAGAGGCTGAGGCGGGTAGTCAGGCCAAGCACATCAGGAACCTGTTGTCGGGCAGATGGGTGGTGCAGCCATCCAGGATGGGTGGTGCTGGTTCTGTGCCATGTAGTTCTGATATCTTGGTTTGGGATCCAACTCCCAGTCACTGACTGTGGAGACGTTCCCTGCTGGGACCAGACTTCCCCAGGTGGTGGGTCCAGCTCCTCTCCTCTCTCATGTTAGCAGCTATGTAGTGGGACCACAGCCATATCTCTGTGACTTTATTCCCCCATTGATTGATAAAGGAGGGAACCTCACTCACATTACACAAAACTGTGGACCAGGGGTTTGGTTCCCCAGCCCTGGAGACAATGCAGGTAGAATCTGTGACAGGTCTCACCTTCTTGTCTCAGTGGTTCCCGATACGCTGCTTGTTGTACCCAAGTGATGAGTGTATCCAGGGTTGTTATTACTTTCTTTCCTCTCCATTACATCTGCAACCGGAGAAACTGGTTTTTTCATTCCTGGTGCCCATCTGATTGAAGTTGGAGTAAGCTAGAGGGGGGATCCCCCCAAGCTGTGCCCTGGCAGAAGTGACCAGCCCCCACCTCCTGCCCACATGGAGACAAAGGCCAGCTACCCCAGCCTGAGACCCCCGGACATAAGACCCTGAGACCCCAGTGGCACAGGGCTCACTCTACCTCCACCCCTGTCAACAGTCTAGGCTACAGTGGAGGTGTGGTGGGGGCCCTCCTCTGGGCCCAGACAGTCTGGGGGGACTTTCAACCATCTCCTCCAACCCAACTGGGACTAGAGTTGGGCCTGAAAGGCAAAGTCTATTCACTCCCCTCCCTGGTCAGAGACCCAGCAGAGGTGCCCTACCCCCACCCCCTGCCCATGTGGAGACAGGGATGTCTCCCCCAGTCTGAGATCCCTGAACCCAAAACCCTTAGATTCTATAACTCCAGTGACATAGGACTCACTCTACTCTCCCACTCCTGCCAAAAGCCAAAGCTACAGGAGTGTGCTGGAGGTCTTCCCCAAGGGCTCAAGCCATCCAAAAAGACCTAAAAATACTTCTTAGATGACAGACAGAATCCAGCTCCATAATTCCCCACCACTGCCACCCCACCCCATCTTGTACTACTGTAGCTGAAGATGGGCTCTTAGTGGGTGGCAGCAAATTATATAAAGCTTTGTGATCTGTGACTGAGTGATCAACTATATTCTTGAAGTCATTAAAAGCTTAAAAGGGAAGCTGTTTACTTTGAACTTGACATAAGTTTAATTTCAGTTGCATAAAATGTGACTTGACATTATCAGGGATGGCAAATAGGCTTTCCCTAGATCATCAGCTCCTGAAAATTGATGAGGTCTACCAGAAGTCCAGGCTTAGCGATGGTGTAATAGAAGCCTCTGGTATATTGGGTTAGGATGTTTGAGTTCCAAATAACCAACTGAAACTGAAATAATAATTGAAATATAGACAATAAAGAAATGTATTATCTAACTGAGGATGATGGTTCAGACACAACTCCACACCCTCCAAATTCCTACTCTACATCTCTACTCCCCTAGTATTGATAATACTCCCTAAGTGCATCACATTTTAAAGGTGACAAGCATGGCAACTAGAATTATCATACATTGCAAGAGGGAATGTGAAATCATACACTGCTTTGGAAAGCTTGCAATTTCTAAAAAACATTAAACTGCACCTACTCTGTTGCCCAGTCATGCTACTTCTAGGTATTTACCCAATAAATTAATTTGCATAAAAAAAGTATTTCTGCACAAGCACTTGTCTGAAAATGTTCATATAGCTTTATTCTGAAGCAAAAAACTGGAAATAAGTCAGGTGTCCATCAATAGGAGAATGAGTGAATAAGCTTCAGTACAGCAATGCAGTGGAATACTATTCAGCAATAAAAGGGGATTCTGATTTCTGCTCAGTATAAATGTTTCTCAAAAACCACCATGTCAGCTGAAAGCTTGACCTAAAAGAATATACGCTACGTGATTGTGATTGCATCTATAGCTAGTTCATCTGTGGTAACAGAGGTGAGAGCAACTTCTCCTTGCATGTGTTGAATGGGAAAGGCATAGGGATTTTTGCAGGGTTCCAGAAACACCCTTTATCTTGATCTGAGTACATACTTAAAACTTTAATGAGATGTGATGTGTACTTAAGATGTGTACTTAAGATCTGAAATTATTTCCCCATAAACTTCAAATTAAAAAGAAAGTGATTCATATCTGCTATTATCCTTGAGCTTTGCAGTAACCCAGGACTTGGCAGGGAGAGCTGATTATTAGTATGTGTTCTCTGGGAAACCTAGACACCAGGAGAGTCAATGACTTGCCCGAGGTAACAGGGAGGGAAAGGCCAACCAGCCCAGACTTCTGATGTCAAGGTCAGTGCTATCTAGACCAAGAGCTTCGCTGGTGAGCTTAGAACGCTTCATGAACTAGAGTAAGGGGCTATCTAGTGAAGTCTTTAAGTGGACTTTACTGCCAATATTCCAAAATAGAATTGGAATGAAGCCCACATTCTCATTAATCAGCAGCTATCTGATGACATTGTGAAGGTGGCAGGATTTTTTTTAAGCATCTGGTTGTTTTATTTGTTATTAAACATACTGACTATTGAGTGAAAAAAAAAAAACAAAAAACAACATCCAAACATCTCTCCATGGCTGCTGTTTAAAAACAGCTCTGCCGACATCTATCAACTTTGTTTATGTCAAATTGTACAATTTGTCACTGATGCTGAATTTGCCAAAAGAAAAGTGGATTTGATTGACAAGTTCCCAGGGTTTCTCTCTCTTCCTCTTCAATGTTCCAGATGTTAAAAGAAAAAAAAAAAAAGCTGGACCTACCCCCAGAAAGGCTCATCTGTGGGTGAAACATGTACCAAAGGCACTTGGGGGGTATGGTTTCAGTATCTGTAGAAACTTTGCCTCCAAGAGCCCCCCACTTCTTGATTGGCTCAAATTACTCTCCATTTCCAATTGCTGCCTTTCAATGGAGCCATCTGTTTCCAGACCCATCTGTCAGGGATTCTGCTATGGTTGATTATTAAATGTATTTGCAGCTGGAGGTTCAGAGGGAAAAAAAAAAACTTAAATTACAAAAGGAAAGTGTCCTCCAGAGTGAAAGTAGAAAACAGAAACAGACTTCAAGCAATTCCCACTTTTAGAAATCAGAGAACTTAACCTTCTCTGCAAACCCAGGAGAAAATTAGCATCAGCAGTAAGCGTTGGAAACAATGGAGGACCGGGTGATGTGGGGTTTTCCACAGAGTGCATACTCTCTTCTTTGGTAACTATAGCCAAGAACACTTCAGTTAACTTGAGAAGAGTACCCCCTTTCACAGCGTGTGTATCCTGGCAGAAACCATAATCTCCCACCAAGAGTTGTTCTACGGATTGAATGAGTTCATCCATGTTAACAGCTTAGAGTGGCTGTCCAGCATACAGTAGGTGCTTACTAAGTGTGATCTGTTTTGATTTCTGCAAGGCCTGTTACTGCAATATTCTAAAACAGGGTAGCCGTTTCCCTGGTCTACCCTACCAGCATCTAGGGAGATGGCATTGCCCTCTCAAGCCCTTGAGAGCAGTGGGTGGCATGTTCGTCCTCCAGGGGGCGCTGCGTAAATGCTGGTTGGACGAGATCTTGCAGCACCCGCGTCACAGGGAACTCCCAGAATGGAGACTGCTGTCCCCACACCCTCAAGTTTTCAACTATACGTGAAGGCAGAGCCTAAGTTTCTTAAATAAAATTGACATCTTGGGGCTGGGCGTGGTGGCGCGCGCCTTTAATCCCAATCTAGGAAGGGAGGCCAAGACTAGGAATAGCTTGAGTCCCCGGGTTTGAGACCCGCCCGGGTCAACATAGCGAGACCTAGTCTCAAAAAATAGATGGGCCTGTTTGTTCATGCCTGTAATCCCAGCTACCTGAGAGGCTGAGACTGAGGATCGCTTGAGTCCATGGTACCCCGGGCAACGTGAGTCCGAAGTTTCCCTCATAACATAGCGAGACTTAGTCTCAAAAAAAAAAAAAAAAAAAAAAAAAAAAAAAAAAAAAAAAAAAAAAAAAAAAAAAAAAAAAAAAAAAAAAAAAAAAAAAAAAAAAAATATATATATATATATATATAATGAAATAAAATAAAATAAAATTGGCATCTTGGAAATTGGGTCCCAGCCAGGGCTGCACGTAGTGTGTGGGGCATCGCGGGGCGTAGGGCCAGCTCCTCTATGAGGTCATATCAGCGGTCACCCAGTTGGGTGGTTCTGGGTGGGTCTGGGTCCTGGCAGCATTTTCTGGAACTGTGCTGCGGCCACCCCTTACCTGACCTTCAGAGCTGATGCGCTTCACGCTGTCCTTCTGGCAGAGCTCGGTCTTCAGGGAACCAGCTCCAGGGTCTGCCCAGTGGAAGCCATCCTGGCATCCTGGCCAGCTGCAGCCCCTGCTGACATCTGTCTCAGCTGTCTCATTCTTTCCTAGAGTGGAAAATGGAAATGGTCCTCCGGAAACCAGCACAGCGATGGGGCTGCAGATTAGAACAAAACTTGATCCATCCGGTTGGTCGTGTCATTTTCTAGTGGAAAAGCGTGTTTGTCTTTTGAATTCATAAACTTCTTTAACATTTTTTGTGGGAATGCGTTTGATTTTGTAGCATGAGCAGTGTGAATTTTAGCATCCCAGTTCAGCTGCAACCGAACAGTCTAGAAGAAAGAGTTTTTAACCAGTATGGTCGTGATTGTTTTTAATTATCAATTTTTCCAGAATTTTAATGATCGCTATCCTGGCAAGAATCCACCTTTCTGTTAATTTTCATTAATTACTGCAAATAAAATTGTAATATGTTTGTTAAAATAAACATATGACTTTAGTAATTGCTGCAAGTAAAATTATAATGTTTATTCCAATAAACATTAAATAAACAATGTTTAGTAAATAATAATAAGCAAATACTAGATATTTCATCACATATTAATTATTAATAAGTAAACAAACCATTAAATATTGATTGATAATAGATAACATAAGTAATGACTAATAAATAATTCCAATAAACAATAGTTGTTAAATAAATATAAATTTATATTTATATATCTATATAACTAAATATTGACTATACATATTCACATATTATATATTTTTGATATATAACATCAATTATAAATAATGATCTATTAAATTATTGCTCCAATAAACTTGGTAAACATAATGTGTCAAGTGAATGAGGGAAATACAATCACCTCAAGAGGACAGGAATAACTTCTGTGTTGTGGTTTTAATGGGACTGGAATAAACCCAGTGGTTCATTTCACCAGACAAGAAACTGAGGGAAGAGCCACCACCAGCTATATTTTCAAAGATGGCTCTTCGCTCTCGGCCTTCAATTCAATAAGCCAGGAGCACAGGTGCCCGAGGCACCAAAGTTACCTTGCTGGCTAGCTAGAGGGGGCCGCTTCTCTCTCACAATGATCTCAATGCCATACTTTACACTAAAAGGTGCAGACTTACGTATATGGCATTAACACTGTTCCTCGCTTCTCTGGGACAATGAACACCGGAGAACCTTCTTACAAGTTAAGGAGCACAAGGAGGGCGGAACGCCATATGCTAGGCACTTTGTTTATGTTGTTTCACTTAATCCTGCCAATAATCCTCACAAAGTATTCCCATTTTTCAGAGGCAGAAAGGCATCTGGGGGAGGCAGTTGCCCACAGTCATGTCAATAGGAGGCAGAAAAGGGAGTCACACCCAGGCTGAACTAACAGGTGTTACCAGGATGCCATTCTCCTTTGAGTCCCCCCACTAGGCAGTGGGGGCTGCTGTTTATACCGTATGGAGCTCTGCACCCCACGCAAGGATACAGCTGAGATAACAGTGGTAGCAAGGGTCATACCAGTGGGCACCTGTCCGCTCCTCTTAGCCCCAGGCCTGGTACATCTCACTGTGAGTGGGAGGACAGGGCTTCACCTTTGCCCTCTGCAATACTCCATGTTCAGGTCTCACTCTAAGTTGTGGTTCCCAGGCTTTCCCATGATGTTCTGGGTCAAAGTCAGGATGACACTAACCCTGCTTGGGCCTGTTTGAGAGTGGCAATGGGGGTTAGGTGTGCAGCTCATTTGCCGCCTGAGTCTCAGCCTCATCACCTGTCAGGGAGAGTAAGTAACATTCAAGTCTAAGCCAGCTGGTGGGATGTGATGAGGCTCCACAGGAAGAGGGGTGTGCAAGTGCTTTGAAAACATCAAAAGTTATAAGAATGTTCCAGATTCTCCAGTTTCTTTCCTGATAAGGTATATTTTGTTTGCTTCTTTTTTTTCCCTTGATCATCATCTGTTAATCAGAGAATGAAACCTTGATTTTCTCCTATTTCCTTACAGTCAGGGGAATTAGTATTTGATAAGTTGCTTAAAACATATTTAAAACCACAATAACATCAACACCTAACAACTTGAATATGGCATTATTTTTTATTCACTCAAGAGAAGTCTGAAGAGAAGCCATCGGGAAAAGGTGGTGGTTCTTGAGTCATCAAGGACCCAGGCTCCTTCAACATTGTTGCTCCACCATCTTTAATATCCTTTCTCATGCTCAAGATGACTGCTGAAACTCTACTTCCTTTTTTTTTTTTGAGACTCCATCTCGCTATGTCCCCGGGCTAGTCCCGATCCTGCGAACTCAAGCGATCCCCAGTCTCAGCCTCCCAAGTAGCTGGGATTACAACTGTCCACTACCACGCCCAGCTATTGTTTCTCAAGACTAGGTTTCACTATGTTGCCCGCAGTAGTCTCGAACCTGTGAACGCAAGTGATCCCTAGCTTTTTGCCTCCCAGTGCTTGGATTACAGGTGCCTGCCACCACTCCCGACTTAAACTCTACTTTCTAAGCCCAGGTTTCTGGACATTGGATGAACTGCTGTAGCCAGAGGTAAAGCACGAACCTCCAAAGATGATTGGAACATGGGGAAAGATGATCAAAGTTGAACTTGAGGTTTTGGGGTGGGAAGCTACAATCCCTGCAGGGTCAGCAAGGTCTTGCAAATGAGAGAAACAGGCTGGTGAGGCAGTACAGAGTAGTGGGGACCATGGCGTGGCAGGAAGGAGCTATTACTGAGATGTTCCCTTGGGGCCACGCAGGAATGTTGGGACAGTGCTCCTGGACAATCAGGTTTTTCAAGATTTCGATGCCTATAAGCACATATTGCACTAAAACGGAAGGTGTGTGGTGTGGTGCATCTAGGGGAGGGAGGAGGCAGTAATTGCAATATCTGCTCTTCTCTCCATCCAGGGTATCTGGCAGTGGGATGGATAGCAAGCCAGTGACCTTCAGGAGGTCAGTCTACTTGAGGAGAAGATATTTAACCCCTTAAGGCCCACACTGTCCTGCATACTGAACAGAGCTTTCCAAGGTCACCAGGGTAGGCCTGCATTGCCTTCCTGTCAGCATGCCCCTCCTTTCTGAGAAACAGAAGCCATTCTAGAATCTGACTGCCCCCTCCCACCAGCTCTTGTGGCCCGGACAACTGTTTCTGAAGGCCGGTAAATCTGGCGAAGTGTGGGATTAGCTGCGTTTTCCCTGCAGCCCTTGATGGAATGGCTCTTTGTTTCTTTCTTGAATTCATTTGCACTGTCAGGTGGCCCAGCCTTTCATTTCTTTCCTCACGTAGCTGCAGCCTGGGCTTGCGTGTCAGCGGGTTTGGCAGTATGAAAAGAGATATGAAAAGAGAAGAGATTCATTTCCTGCTGCCTGCCCTGCCAGGCCCGGATCCTCCAGCTTAATCCAAGAGTCTGAAGATTTGCTTTAAGCCCAGGACACGTCTTAGGAGCGCTGTCTCAGTGGGAGGCTGGCATTGAGGGTCTCTACAGGATGTGGGCGTATTGCTGGTCCAGACCCCCTCGTGGGCTGTCCCTGCGACCCCCGCCTCTCCCTAAGAAGCCTGCCAGTTTGCACCCAGCCCCAGCGCAGCCAGTGACTGACAGCCAGGAGAGAACAAAGCCCCTCTCATGCCCAGAGCAGGGTAATTCCACAGGAGTCTGTTCTAGAACACACAGGCGGAAGGAAGGTCAAGGACCTGAGTACATTGTGTCTCTATTACATATACGTATTTCCTCATTGACGCTAATGCTGCATTAACGCATGAGCAGGGGAAACGTGATAACCTGAAATAAGCTGAAGCAGAGCGACCTGAGAAAGATGCCCAGGGGGTTAGATAAACAACCTATGACTGACTCAGTTTACTGGTCTGCAGCCCTGTTTCTCCTTGAATCATCCTCATTCTATCTTCTGTCACATCAGGCTATGTATAAAAACCCTTCACTGGCCAGATGCGATGGCGTGTGTCTTTAATCCCAGCCTAGAGAGGGAGGCTGAGGCTACGAATCGCTTGAGTCTGCGGGTTGGAGACTACCCCAAGCAACATAGTGAGACCTAGTCTCAAAAAAATAGCTGGGTTTGGTGGCGCGCACCTGTAATCCCAGCTACCTGGGAGGCTGAAGCTGCGGATCACTTGAGTTCGTGGGACTGGGACAACCCCTGGCAACATGTAAGACCTAGTCTCAGCCGGGCACGGTGGCTCATGCCTGTAAGCTTCAGCCTATGAAGCGGCCGGGGCTAGGGATCGCGGTTCAAGTCCTGCCTGGGACACACAGTGAGACCTAGTTCCAGAAAAATAGCTGGACGTGGTGGCGCGCGCCTGTCATCCCAGCTACCTGGGAAGCTGAGGCTGGGGATTGCTTGAGTCTGTGGTACCTCGGGCAACGAGAACCTAAGGTTTCATGGGCAAAAATAGCGAGACCTAGTCTCAAAAAAAAAAAAAAAAAAAAACCTTACTCTTAAATAAATAAATGAATAAATAAATAAAAAAAAATAAATAAACCCCTTCATTCCCTGTTAGGGTGCTCAGCCTTGTGCTAGGAATCCGCTGAGTCAGCACCAGTACTGCTAAATCTGCTTCTTGCCAGTCATGTGGTCCTTGTTCTCTGTTTGCCAGCTTTCAGGGGGTCGAGATGGACAGCCTGTGACTGAGTTCCCAGTGTGCAGTTCCTCCTTCAATGTCCATGGCAGACTGGGGACACCCACCAAGGAGAACCCACCTGAAATGCCAGCAAGCCATATATAAACCCCTAACTTCCTAGTCGGGGCACTCCGCCTTGGGTTATGAATCAACCTTGGGTACCAATCAACCTGCTTCTTACCAGCCCGGTGTTCTCGTCCTGAGTGCCACCTTTTAATGTGATACAAGACTCTAGAGTTTAGACAACTCTACTTACCAAATCCTTATGTCCACTTTATTCTTTTTTTTTTTTTTTTTTTTTTTTTTTTTTTTTTTTTTTTTTTGAGGCTAGGTCTTACTATTTTTGCCCTTGGAACCGCAGGCTCTCGTTGCCCGGGGTACCACAGACTCAAGCAACCCCCAGCCTCAGCTTCCCAGGTAGCTGGGATGACAGGTGCGTGTCACCACGCCCAGCTATTTTTTTGGAACTAGGTCTCACTACGGGCCCCAGGCAGGACTCGAACCGCGATCCCTAGCCCCGGCCGCTTCATAGGCTGAAGCTTACAGGCATGAGCCACCATGCCCGGCCTATGTCCACTTTATTCTTATTTTAAGAAACTGAAATGTACATCCCTCCTAAGTCAGCAATTCTGCTTCTGAGAAGAGACATTTTCCTAAGAAAGGAGAGGGGACAACAGACTAAATGTCTTTTTGTAGAAAGAGTGGCTTTTCAAATTATGCCAGAGACCCTGTGAAAAATCAGGTAGCGGACAAAAAGAAAATAACTGATTATTCTAAACACTGAAGCATAAATTATCATTCTAAATACTTAGGGACATGGAGGCCATTTTCCCCCTATAAAGTTGGTTCTATTTCTCAGCCATGTTATAGCCCCAGGGTAGAGAAATGAAGAACTTGCTTAGAGTTCATTGTGTCATTGGCCCTGGAGCTTGAATATTGGCAGCTGTCTGCCTGGGGCAGAGTCCATGCTTGTAGGCAGATGCTATTTCATCACTTAAGAATGAGACTGTCTTTTATTTATATGTATATGTACATATATGAATATAGCCGGGCACAGTGGCTCGTGCCTGTAAACAGGCTTCAGCCTATGAAGCAGCCGGGGCTAGGATCGCGGTTTGAGTCCCGCTCGGGGCAACGTAATGCGACCTAGTCCCCAAAAAATAGCTGGGCATGGTGGCGTGCGCCTGTAATCCCAGCTACCTGGGAAGCTGAGGCGGGGGATCGCTTGAGTCGATGGTACCCCAGGCAACGTGAATACCCCAGGCAACGTGAACCTACGGTTCTCTGGGCAAAAATAGCGAGACCTAAACCTAAAAGAAAACACACAAAAAACCCAAAACACACACATATATGAATATATATGTAAATGAACAATTAAAAATTACATTTTGCTTAAAGAAAATAACTCATAGTTTCTTTAGCTAATATTGATGCCAATGGGTCTTAGCAAACATTAACAAGTTGTAGTTGGTCTTCCCAAATATCCTTAAATTTCTTACCCATTGTATTTCTTTTCTCTCTTTTTTTTTTTTTTTTTTTTTTTGAGACTAGGTCTCACTATTTTTGCCCATGGAACTGCAGGCTCTTGTTGCCTGGGGTACTGCAGACTCAAGCAATACCCAGCCTCAGCTTCCCAGGTAGCTGGGATTACAGGCGTGCGCCACCACGCCCAGCTATTTATTTGGAACTAGGTCTCGCTATGGGCCCCAGGTGGGACTCGAACCACTATCCCTAGCCCTGGCCGCTTCATAAGCTGAGGCTTACAGGCACCGTGCCTGGCCCACCCATTGTATTTCATACCAAGAATGACAATATACCTCAGGTAGTAATTGAACACAACGCAAGTACATGTAATTAGTTGGACTTGATCAGACACTTAACTGCAAATATCAATCTATTTAAACAAAGATGGCATGATTTTAATAATGACTGTTTCCTGCCATTTATAAGGTGTGTGATACTGGGCAAATTACTTTATTTATTTTTATTATTAAATAATTTATTTATAAGTTTCACATTTTTGTAGTCCCTGGGGTTCACCCACCACCTTTCCTCCTTGACCATTCCTTGACCTTGACCCTCTCCGGCCCCCCCATCCCTGAGTTGTGTACTTCAGTTTGGTTGTTAGCTTGTTTTGACTTTTCCTCATAGCTTTTGTTTATTTTTCCTATGTCCCATATATTAGTGAAACCATTTGGTTTCTGTGTTTTTTCTTTCTGACATGTTTCTGCTAATATGATTTCTTCTAAGTACATCCATGTTATCATAAAATCGTCAAATTTGTCATTTTTAATTGATGAGTAATATCCCATTGTGTATATACAACACATCCAGTCATCTGTTTTGGGACATTTGGGTTGTTTCCATGTCCTTGCAATTATAAATAGTGCTGCAGTAAACATC
>PVHY01032799.1:0-11302 GCA_004024945.1 Uropsilus gracilis
GGCACCAACTGATCTCCACCCAAGAAGATTTCTCCATCAGTGATCTATTGATTTCAGACTAGCTTTGTGTGGAAATCAAGTAATTTAGGGGCACCATAAAAGCTTATTGATTTTCAATGACCCATTCTGTGGTAGGTACTCAGGCTGGAGGAGAAAGGAAAAGTAGAAGTTTGCTTCTGCAGAGAGAAATGGGTCAAATACCAATATGGCACGTCCCCAGCTCAGGCCATTTCTCACTGCTCATTAAAATTCAAAAGCAGGCCTCCAAATGTGTCCTGGAAGAAACTTCCCAGAGTCTAGCTGATGCACCTCTTTGGTCTCCTTCTCCCTTCCAGTGTCTTGGGGCTGAGGTTCTCAGACTGGAGCATGACTGCGGCCTGGGGTGTCCGCACACTGCCCACCCCCAGGGTCTGCATGTTGGCCATTCTCAGTGATGCTCCTGGCATGGGGAACCTCTCTTGGTGAACCCCTGGTCCCAAGGCAGAGAGCTAAGTGGTCACCACATGGACTCTATATCAGATCAGCTCAGTCCACATCATTCCCTCGCACGTGTTAACTAGAATTAAGTCCCAACAAGAGCTAGAGGGTCATTATTTGATCAAAGTGGGTGACATCGTTTGAGCCTGGGAAGCAGGCAGATTTTACTCTCTGCGAGCTGGTCCAATAAACCCGAGTTGGCATTAGGTTTATATAGGTAGGAACAGTGAATCATGGGTAATGAGAGTGTAATTATCTTGGCAGGGGGCAGGGGAGGGGTGGGGCCTGCTAGTTCTAAGTTGTCCATGGCTGATGATCTGCTGATGCTAGAAAAAGTTCTTGCCAGATTTAACCTCTTCCCTTCTGAATGACAGAGTCAGAATGTCAGAGGCTGGGAGTCCCCTGGTAAAATGTTTCTGTCTGGCTCCTAGATCACCAATGGGGATGAGAAGATTGGCTTCATCTTAAGTTACAGATTCCTATTTAGGCTACAGGGTAGATCCAGTCCTATTTAAATCTACCAAGATGCCTTTGCTCTCCTGTCTCCCAGGCCAGTGGCAAGGGGCAACCCGGGAAATGTTCCAGTATGTTCACATGTGTAAGTCTGGGCAATGTGTATCGGAGCCTCTGTTTACTCATCTGTAAGTAGAGTTATGGTTGCGCTTACATCATGGTTGTCAAGAGGACTAAATGAACACATATGGACAAAACACTTGGAGGAGTGCCAGGGGTGGTGAAGACCACTACGAGTATTTGCTGACATCGTTAACGCTGTGATGCAGATGGTTGCTGTTGTTTTTCTGACCCCAGTCTGGTCCTGAGTAAGCATCTCCTCAGCTGCATATCTCATCCAAGCTTGGCCAGGTCTCCGCATGAGGCTGAGTGATCTGCTCAGAAATGCACCTCAGTTTCCTGATCTGTCAAAGAGGAGGGTTAGGTAGCTGACTTCCCATGTTCCCTTCTCGGTAAATACAAAGTGGTTTCTAGTGCTTCCTGGAAACTCTGAGTGTTCCTGGGGTAAGCTTCATTCTACCCTGCCGTCTCTGTTAAGGCAGCAAGCCTGAGGCCCCTCCAGGTGGGCTGTCCTGTGCATTGCCTTCCCTTTCTGGGTGTCTCTCCAGCTCCCATGTCTGTCCTAGCAGTGAAGGAGGAAGACCTGAAGGCTGAGGGCTCTCTGTGCAACCTGTCCCCAAGGGTCCTCGTCTGGCTTTGACTGATTCATTTCCTGCAAATTTTGCAAAGCCAGTAGCAGGTTTCAAGGAAGGAATGGTTACTGTGGCTCACACACTAGGGGAGGGGCAGTGACTACCATGAGCTGTGGGGGTCCTGGCTTGTGGGGCTGGTTCCTGGGCAGTGGGAGTGGGTCTATATTGGGACATGTGCTTCTTTGGACTGAATCTGCTCATTCTTTGTGGGTGTTGGATTTCTTGCAGGAAGCTGAGAAGGCCTGTATCTCAGGGTAATGGCAGGCTTTCCATTAGCCTGAGACCAGTAAGGTACAGGTGGAGGGGCCCTGTGTGTGTTGGGGGGCAAACACAGAGTCCCCTGGGGCTGGCCTAGGGGAGCATGGTGGTGGTCTCAGCCTCCAGCTGAGGGAACTGAGCTGCACAGGGGCTAAATAGCCCAATGTTGCCCATATTGGGGGTGAAAAGCTGAGGTGTGAGCTCAGCTCAGAGGCCTGGGCAAGGAGGGTCCCAAACAGGCACAAGCCTGCAAGACTAGGACCAACCCTGGTTCAGCCAGATGTGCTCTTAACATCAGACCAGCCTTCAGGGCAGACTGCTCAGCTCTTTACCATGTGCTGTTCTGGGGGAACACCATGGCCCCAGCTGCCCCCCCCACCCCGAGCCCCAAACATTTTTCTCAGCAAGAGAAAATATTCCCTTACTCCGCCCAGCCCTAAATGAAGGGGTTCAAGGTTCCTAAGCCTTGGTGGGGTTCCTGAGACCTGTGCCCTTGGCCTGCAGTGACCCCCTTCCACCTTTCCTAGAATCCTAAACATTTCTACCTTAACCCCCTGGAGTCCCTTAAGTCCCTTTGTCTTCCTCTATCTGTCACCTTGTTATGGGGTGAACCTGACTTTCCCCGCTTGAAGCTCTAAAGTAAGTGGGGTTGTTAGGTGGGCCCTCACTCAAAGGGACCACACTGTGAGGACATGGAGAGGGGATGGCATTTTTCAACCAAGTGGAGCAGCTGCAGAACGAACCACCCTGATCTTGGACATTTGGGCCCCAGGATGGCAAGGAAATAAACTTCTGGAGTTTAAACCACCAAATCTATGGTATCTGTTACATAGCCCTAGCAGACCCTGGTAGACAAATATACTTCCCACCTGAGCAGTATTATAAAACACCTGACAACTTAGAGATCCAGGGTTCACACCCAAATACTTCATACCTGGGGGTGGTCGCTGGCTGCCAGAAAGCCTTTGGGGAACGATGCCAGTGAATCTATGGAAAAGTGTCCATATAGCCACCATTCTGGTATCCATGATAAACCGGAGGCTCTTCCAGGGGAGGCTGGGGCCACTTAACCCTGCCAAGAACTATGCTGGAGAAGCAGCCAGCACCAGGGGCTAATTGGCAGTCCATGTCTTCCTCTTCCTGAGTGCTGAGAGAATGTAAAGGCAGCGGTCCTGACCTCAGAAGCTGAGCTGGCATACATAGCTGGGCCATGCTGTCCTCCACTGGGCACATACACCAGCACAGATGTCATCTGACACCACACTAAGATGAGCAGAGCACAGTGGCTTTATCATCTTCCCAAGTGCAGACAGAAACAAGGCCTCTGAGCCACCCACAAAACTTCCTCCCTCAAAGGCCCCGTTGTTGGCTAAAATGACTCCTTTGCCAATTATACTTCATCTCATTTTAGCCTCCTGTCCTCACACAGATTTAAGCCAAATTGAAGAAATGCCCCATTTTCTGCAGCATCCAACAACAAACTAGAGTCAACCTTGACTTCCTTATATACCCCCCCCAAATCCCCAACAAAATCCTGAAATCCTAGTCTAAATCCTTTCTAGCCTCATCTCCCTGAGACCCCCTTGGTTTCTCTGCAAGGACCCCACAACTCCCAGGGTGGCGAACTATAGGTCCTTCACAGCTGGTTTTTGTTTGACCTGGAGGCACGTGGCAGCTGCTGAATTTTCAGGGAGCAGTGTTGAGAGGAAGATGAGGTGCTGGTACTGACAGCAGACAGAAATAAGAGTTGTCCTGATGCCATGTTAAGGGAGGTGGCCTTTGTGGGGGAAACTGGCTATTTTCTCCACCTTCTACAAGACCTTCAGAAAACCCAAACTATGCCTTCAGCCTTGCAAATGGAATTGAGTTTGGGCCAGAGAGGTTTCCTCTGCACAGGCTGAGGGGCAGTCAGGACCTCAGCGCAGGGATCTGGGGAGATGCTGTTCAGCCTCCAGCAGTGAGCACTAACAGTGACTCACGGTGAGTGTGAAAACAGACCGCCGTTGGCAGTCCCTTCTGTCTGATGTACCCAAGTCACCTGTGGAGCTGACAAAATTCAGATTCTGATCCAGTCAACCTCCAGGGGCCTACAAGTCTGCATTTCTAAACAAGTGACAAGATGACAGGGATGCGGCTAGCTGGTTCATGAACCACACTTAGGGTCAAGCAAGTAAGGCCACTGGAAAGGGCATACTGAAGGACTTGAACTTGGGTCAAAAGGGGCAAAAACCTTCAACCAATAAGCCACAGGTCTGCTTCACCCATGCATAGCAGTTGCCACTCAAAATGCAGTTTAACAACAGGGTTTATTAACAAGAAGTTCAACAGGGAAAATGAAACCTTCTTAAAGCCACAAGTGGCCAGTAATCTTACCCCAGTCACCATTCTCAGTCCCAAAGGTCCCAAAGGCACAGCTCAAGATGGTGCCCCTTTAAACCTCAGAGGTAGGCACTTTGTAAATGTCCAGTCTTTCTCCAGAGTCTTCTCTTTGCTTCCTCTCCAGTGTTCCGAGCTGCTCCACTTCTCCAAGATGCTTCAAACTTCTTCCACAATTGCTGATGCACAAATCAGCTTTCCAAATCCCTGGCCATCGCCAGGTACCAGCTTTCCAGGCCACCTTGCTGCATCGTCACACTCTCTACACCGGCCACTCTTCCACTGGCCACCATGACTCCTCGCTACCACCAGCTCACTCTTCCAGGGGGCTCCTGCCCAGCCTGGTCACTGGGGCTACTCTTTACCTACCTGCCATTCTCTTCTCGCCATTCCTTAAAAGTTCTCCCCATCCCATCTCTGCTCCTTGCCTTTTTACCCCCCTGCTTCTGGCCCAACCCCTTTTCGAACTGCTTCTTCTGGCCGTTTAACTGCCACACCCAAGGGGGGGAGGGGCACCCAGTTTCAGACTGACCTGTGCTTAGAGACTCTTTGAGTTCCAGGCATTTCAGGTAGAGATTCTTGCCCTCTCCAGGACCTCAGACTGCCCAAGGAACTTGGGAGCAGTCCTCCCCTCCTCACAACCCCACGTATCAGAGACCCAGGCAAGCTGGTCTGAGATGGGGCTCAATGTTTTTTAGAAAGCTCTCCAGTTACTTCAGGTATCCTTGTGCAGGTCATGGATTTCTGTTTGACCAGATTTATTATCTAACTAGTGGTCCTCTCTGGCTATGGGAACTTCAACCACCTATTTTGATGGGTGGAAATATACAAGTGGACAGACAAGCCTTGGGTTCTTCAGTTGACAATGGAATGATGTCATCTTAGCACTTTGTGACATCACTCTTGCTGGAGAATACAGTGGTCAAGGCCTAAGCTACAGGGTCAGTTCTCTTCTTGAGAACAAAGAACATACTCATTTTCCAAGAACACCCTTGGGAATACTCAAGGGTGGGGGGAGGGCCAGCACCCACCCCCAAGGACATCTATAATCTTCAAGGGTCAGAAGACCATCTTTGTGTTGCTGATGGTGCTTTGCAGAATGAAGGTATCCAGATGGACATGGACTTCCTGCCCCCAGGTCCTCCAGGGACCACACCAAGCCCAGGTGCTTAACATCACCAGCTATGTCCCTGAGGGAACTGGCCAATGCGGGCCCTCTATGATGCTGGCAGTGACGGCAAGAAGCTGAAACTAACAAAGCAAGAACCTGCATTCATGACACTAGGAAAATGGACCTTTAAAATCACACAAGAATTAGAAAAATAAAATATCATGATTCAATGAAGACTTTTCCTTTACTCCTTGTCCAAGTCTATGGTGAATGAGAACCGAGTTCCAGATGCCGTTTAGAAAGTGCACCACACACTGGACACAACTACTGCTGCCAGCCTCACACTCCTACTGGAAGGCCCAGCCTGACAGGCCCGCGTTGCCTTCATCCAAGCAGCTCCCGCCGGGCACAGAGGAACCAGCCCATTGCTGGGCACAGAGGAACCATGTGAGGATGTGATGAATGAGTCTGGCCAGGCAAGACCCTGCTGCTGCGTCACCAGAGGGTTCTTGCATTCACTTCAGAGGGCTGCAACTGAACACATTCATATGGACGCTGCCATGGGAATAGTGCATGGGTATGACACTGACCTTGCACAAGGGTCACCACCAGGTTGTTGCGGGCTTGAAAGTCACACCCTCACTGTTCAGTTCTGTGGCCTCTGAGGTTTCAGGCTGTTTTATCTGCGCAGAGTGGCACAGGAAGGTGAATAGGAAGGGTGAGAGGAAGCCTCAGAGGTCTTTGACATGAAACTCACAGTCTGGGCTCCAAAGCATCCACGCCTGCCCCTGAGAAAAACCCTTAGGGCTTTGTCCTCCTTAGCCAGCATGGAAAGCTGGGATGCGAGATGCCTGCTCCCAGAGAGGCATCCCTTCTGCAGGTGACTGCAGTGTCCTTGCCCACAGTCCTCTGTCCCAGACGTTTCAGACTCTTCCCAGGCGGTTCTGCTGACGTTCCCAGCCTTGCCCTCAAGTGACCCTGAAAGCTGCCACTTTCCAAATGAGGAGACCCAGTGCATCTTGGCCGCAGGCTGGCACCCTTGGAACAGGGCTGCAAACCCTAAAAAGATTCAGAACACAGATGATATTTTGGAAACTGATTAATTATCTGATGTTCATTCAGCTTAGCTGCCTACATAGACAGCTGTACATATAAATGGCTAGTAGCTGTTGACTATCTCCCGGGAATCTGCCGGACACTGCAGGGAGTCCTTGCCTTACTCCGGGAACAGCACTGAGACAGCAGTCAGAAGCTTTGCTGTGTGAGGAGGGTGTTGATGGTAATAGCAGTTGAGGAACAGGAAGGTAGTTGGGAGAGTTGCAGCGGTTGGACAGGGGTTGGAAAGGAGCAGATGGGGTACAGAAAGGGGGGATCATGGGAGGCGAGAGTGATTGAGGGAGTCAAGATTTGGGAACTGGGAAGAGTGTGGTGTCAGGCACCAAAAGGAGGTGGAGTACCTGGAAAGGGGGTGCATGATGCTGAGGCTGCCACTCTGCAGAGCTGGTGGGCTGGGGGCCCAACCAGAAAGGTGGTGGAAGTCTTGATAATGAAGCATTCAGCAGGCAATGTAGAGAGACCAACTTGCTCAATAAACAGAATAAGAAACATACCACAGGCTACAGGGATACCATTGAGAGAGCAGTGTGTTGGGCATGAGTGGCATGGGCAAGAGGTAGTGAGAGTATGAACTGACACTGGCCTGGGTTGTGATAGCAGAATGAGGATAAGAAAGGACAACTTAAAGTTAAAACAACATAATGTGGGAATATTGGATGCAAAGAGATGAAAAGAGAGGTCTCAGGGCCCCCGAAGGTAAGAGATGTTGAAAGTTTAAGGCAAATCTTAGTGACCTAAGAGTTAGCTGGAGAGCTGTTTTCTTTTAAAAACATTTGCTATTCCTTTTTAAAATTACAGTAAAAGTAAATGCATATACATAAAATTAGCCATCTTTATCAGTTTTAAATGTATAGTTCAGGGCACTAAGTACAGTTGCATGTTGTTTGACCAATCCCACTATCTGTCTCCAGAACTTTTTCATCATTCCACACTGGAACTTTGTCTGCATTAAATAGTAACATCCCAACTTCCCCTGCCCAGGACCTGTTTCCCACCATTCTACTTCCTGTCTCTATTAATCTGATCTCTCCGGGGACGGTGTGAATGAAACCAGAGAGTATGACTGGCTTAGTTCACTGAGTATCACATGTTATATCACAGGTTCATCCATGTTACACCAGGCGTCAAACTATTCTTCCTTTTTTAGGACTGAATAATATTCCAGTGCATGTCTGCACCATACTTTGTCTATGCATCCACCGTTGGACACCTGGGTTGATTTGACCTTTCGGCGGTTGCGTACACAGATGTACAAATATCTGTTTGAGTTCCTGCTTTCAATTTACCTCTTTCTTCTTGTATTCTGCCACAAGGAAACCAAGTCCATTCATCAGTATTTTGCTAAGAAATCACCTCAGCTAAGTATTCACTTATGCTACTTGCAAGGTCTACCTTCCACAAAGCACTGAACACAGTTTGGTCAAGGATTTGTCACTTTATAGTCAGGATAGTCTTTCCTCCAATTTCCAACATCATGTTGCTCAATTCTGAGACTTCATAAGGAGCACCTTTTACATCCATATTTCTACCAGCACACTGTTCTCTACAGGTGTTCTCAAAGATGACAGTTCTTCTCTCCTCTTGCAGAGTCTTCACTAGAATGGTTGTTGCCATCCACACATCTACCAACAACCATTTCAAGGCAACCCAAGCTTCTCCTAGCATGTACCTCAAAAACTCTTCCAGGTTCCACCCAGAACCTGTTTCAAAGCTGCTTCTATATTTTTAGGCATTGTTATAGCAGCCTTCTTGGTAAACCAAAATTTATCTTAGTCAGCTCAGGTTACTGTAACCTGTACCACAGATTGGGGGGCTAAAACAACAGAAATTTATTTTCTCACAGTTCTGGAGACTGAAAGTCCAAGATCAAGGTGTGGACGAATTCAATTCTTGGTAAGGGTTCTCCTGGAATGCAGATAGCCACTTTATAGCCAGCGAGGGGGCCTCAGCTGTGGCGAATCGCTGGAGAACCTAAGTGGGAAGCGGTGAATCCTGTGCACATGCATCCAGCGTGGTTATTTGTGTGTGTGTGTCTTAATAATTTTTTAATTTTATTTTTGGATTTTTTACAATACATGATTGTATAATTGCTAATCCCCATGGAAATACCCCACCACACCACATCCCCTCTGGTCACTTTGCCTCCTTTCTTTTTGTTGTTTGTCCATATTTAGCTCTTCAGTCCTTTTTTTTTTTTCTTTTCTGGATCTTTTTCCTCATCCTTGGTGAGGCTGCAATTTCCCGGGACTTGGTAGAGTCGGCCTACTAAGGCAAAAGCAGTACAGGAATGATAAACAGCATGGTGTTTGATGAGTGAATTCCTGAGCAGAGCATGGCTAAGGACACAAGAGCCCACCATCCTGCCAGCATCATACCTCAAATTACAAAGCAAAGGAAGTGGGAGATGGCACATTCCATGTTCGACAAGACAGAGACATCAGGTGATCAGCAAATGTAGTTTGTTAAACAGGTTTATCTCTGTTTACACGCATCTTGTTCTCTGGGTGCTGATAGCATCTTTGCACTCTGCCACCCAGCATCTTCCAGGTGGAATTTTAGCCATGGGGTTCTGTTTGGTCTCCCTTACTAGATGATGAACTCCTTGCGGGCCAGGGATGCCTCTTCTGAATTTCCACTTTGCCAAAAATGGGCACACGGTCTCCCACATCATTAGGGTATGTGTGTGGCGAGGATGACTCAGCAGATGACCAGGAGGGATGTCACTGAGTTCCCAGAACTGGAGATGCCAGCAATGGCTTCCTTTTCTCTCTCCTTTCTCCCACAGCTCATCACTAAAGGATATAAGCTTTGACACTGCAGGGTTTATTTTGGTCTGTGTGTCTGTGAATGCATACATTAGGTGGCTTTTTTTAAAAAGAGGGAGCTATTCGAAAGACTGGAATCAATGTTATTTTAGATGCTCTAAAGTTAATTATAGGATTAGGGAAACGTCCTCCCCCACCCCTCGCAGGGATTGTGATGTTTCCTCGCTTTTAATGTAAAATGTGAAGTAAACAAAATCACGGTCATTTTTGATGTCCTGAATCATGCTCAGGGTCCTTTTAAGATAAATAATGGTCAGCTCCCCAATGAGTATAGTTTCAAGGCCTCTGTGTTTTGAAGTGTTATAATGCATTAAAATCATTTAAAGTCCAAGTCTTGTTTTGATGCTTCTTTTCCATGGCCATGGCTGATGGGAATGCAGGTTCCAATATTAGGACATTGCCAATGTCATCAACTCAAATATTCATTTTCTGGCTCAACCTGGGTGAGAGTTGCAAGGCAAGGCACTGGGAGTGTGTATTGTGAACCATGTGTAGTGAGGGGGCATGTGTGTGTGTGTGTGTGTGTGTGTGCGTGTGTGGTTTTACTTCAGACACGCCTAGCTCTATACAGAGGATTTTGAAATCTGTCAAACGGAACAAACAGATGTGTTCTTTAAATAGATACACATAGTTAAAAATCAAAACCACTTGAAAATTTTCCATTTAAAAATTATTATATTAAAGTCATTCTCCCAGCTCTCACCGATCTAATGTATATGTGGATATAGTTTCTTATGTCTCCCTCACAAAGGAAGATTAAACAGGAGGAATACTAATTACAGGCTGTTTTTTCTGTACTTACCCCATGCTCTAAATTTGTTTAATCTACAAGCCAATCCTAAGAGGTGAGATTGTGACAGTCCCTGGTTGTAGGTGCAGAAATGAAGACAAATACAAACTGAGTTAAGTGACTTGTCCATATGGGTGGAGAGGAGGATTTGACCCAGGCAAGGTTGGAGTTTTTAATTCTACTCCCTGTCTCTCAAGCAGAGAGAAAAAAAATGTCGAGTTTCCGTTATCTCCAAGGAGTGAACCATTTCAGAACCCACCAAACCATGTTCCCTGAGCTCTAGAAGAGAGGCGGGGGAGGACCCCGAGCACAGGGCAGGGCAGGGAAGAGTGAAGGAATCTGAGCACTGGGTGGGGTCAGCCTTGCTGCTTCCCAGCCTCCGGTGAGGTGCAGAAGCAGCTCATCTCATGTCCACTCCAAAATGACCCCCGGCCCACTGGGGATCAGGACCCAGTGGCAGGACTGAGCTGAGAGAGCTCGCAGCATCTTGTCACTCACTAAAGTTGTTAGAAACAATGGCTGGTGCCATTCTGGGCTGGGCTGGACTGGCGTGCAGGTGGGAGAGGCGCTGAAGTGAGCAGGGTATGTCCCCACTTCTGGGGTTGTCAGCTTAGAGGAGAGCACGAGCAGACCTTCGATGGCGCACGCACGACAGCAAGAATCTGCGCTGGAAGTTGTGGGAAGTTCCAGAATATAGTCAGGACATAGGTTCCTCCAAGAGGGTAGAGGAGCAGAGAAGGAACACCACCGGCAACTCTAAGTTAGTTCAAAAAAAATAAAAGCATGGTTGATGTTGATGTTGTTCCCTAACACCCTCCCTCATCCCCCTCACTACCACCCCCCCCCAACCGCACAGAGCTTCAAACTCACTGCCTTTCCTGGGTAATGGAAACGCCTTTCCTTCTTCATAAATAACCCCTTTGCCCATGCCTGGGTGTATGCTACCAGGGTTTCCCCAGACAGCTTTAGGGTGGGGGCTAGTCAACAAAGGAAGTACCAATTAATTCAGAAACTAGAGCTTTTTGCCCCATGCTGTGACCCTCTGGGAGAGAGGAAGCCTAGAGATTGAACTCAATCACAGTGGTTTAAGCAACCACATCCAAGTAATGAACCCCCCATAAGCACTGAACAGGAGGCTCAGGTG